>VDFB02047144.1:9357239-9479739 GCA_007258455.2 Sequoia sempervirens | reverse complement strand
GGAGATGGTGGGAGAGTTTTTAGGGGTAGATTTTGAGGACTCATTGCTTGAGTTCTCAAAATTATCAGAACCAAAAGTATAAATGGGAGTGGGATCAAGGAATGAAACATGTTTTTTGAGGTTGGGAGTGAGGTCTTCCATTATGGGGGTTTTACCCCATGCCTTAGTAAATCTACGAGTGATGGGTGGAGTCTCCTCAGGGCCACAAGTGCAAAGGGGGCTTTCCAAGGGAGTGGTCAGGTTACGAATGACTAGGGTGTTATTTTGACAAAGTCTCAGGAGGGAGAAAGAGTGGAAAGGTGGTGACAAAGATGAAAATTTAACCCCTAATGGATGGGGAGAGTTTTATTCTTACCCTAAATAGCCTTGATAGACTATTCCAGTGAGGAGAGGACCCAAAAAGAAAAGTTCATTTTGACATTATATCAAAAATGATTTAACATGGGAAAGAGATGAGCATGAAACTGACGAAAGCGACCCTCCAACATGACATGCCTCATTAACACCACCACAATCTTGGTCCACACCTCAGGAAGGTTGGCACGATTGAATCCATTTTGCAATTTGTTAACCTTTTCACCCTCCTTCAGAAACCTATCCATGCCCTTTTGGTAATTGCCCTTGGGCTTCCTGGGAATGCAAGCCCCATCCAAGGAAAGCCCAGTAACATCCATAATCAGCTCTATATTCAAATGGAAGGAGCACTCGCCAGTGGTGAAATTACCCTCATTCCAAGAGTTCACAAATTCAGTTGACAGAATAGGGTCATACCTCACCATACCCTCAACAAACGAGGCCAAATTACCACTTAGGAGAATAGTCTGAACATAAGTATCATTTTTCAACACCTCACAAATGGTGGGTTCGTCTTACACCAAGTCACCACCCATATTCATAATCAACATTTAGCCAACAATGGAATGCTATAGAAATTACAAGAAGAATTCCCATGGAGAGAATGTAAAATCTTATGAAAAGAATGGCCAAAGGAGGAAAAATGCCATAAATTCTAGAGTGCCCCTCCAATAAAATAAGGGCTTTCCACCAAAGCTCAATAAGTAGGAGGTGAGACATCAGCAAGAGCCAACCTTCAAAAACCAACTTAATATCCTTGTGCTAGACCCAACTAACTTTGATAAAGGATTGAATCTTTTGATTGACCTGCAAAGAATAGGAATAGTGGAAAAGAAGGTGGGAAGTGGATTCAAATTCATCTTCGTACAAGAAACATCTATTGTAAAGATGATGACCCCTCTTGTGTAAGTTATCCAATGTTAGAATACGCTCATGGCAAGCCTTCCACAAAAAAAAAGTAACTTTGGGAAAAGAATTGTTCCTCCAAATATTCATTCAACTAAACTGAGGTACCCATTGACTAGATAAGATGTTATATATCTAGATGTAATAATTTATTTAGCATCCTTTGATTCCTCCTAGCAAAAAGGTTCAAGAAAATTAGAATTAAAAATCTTGTAATTTTCAACAGTTTTGAGGAGCTCCGCAACAACCAGGTGAAGAGGAGGCTTGTACCAATTAGGGTCAATCTTCTAACATAGCAAATCCAAATTATGGTCCAACTAATCTGAGACCAAAAACCCCAATGTAGCACATAGGTCCAATTTTATATAGTTGATTAAATCAGGTAGAGAACAAGAACTTGCTTCAAAATCCATCTATCTTCCCAAAATAAGACTGAGGCCCTAGATCGGACCTGTGAACAAGTACCTTGAGAAACCAAATTCCTTATTTTGAGGAGTTTATTCTAGATTATTGATCTCGAGGGAATTTCCACATTTTGAAGGAGGGAAATACCATCCCTTCCCACCAAATACTTATCTCTGAGGATATAAATTCATTCATCCCGTTTATTCAAAATTTTCCAAGTGATTTTAGATCTTGAGCCATTTTCATATGTATGGTTTTCCTCAAGTCCAAATCATCATAGAGTTTCTTGGAGCAAACCATTTCCCAATTCACCAAAGGGTAGTGATTCCTTTCTTTTGTTCCTAACTAGAGGAACTTTCTCTAAATCTGCTCTAACTTCTCTAACAATGAAGGGGGCATAAAAATAAAGACATCAGATACACCACAAAACTTTGAAGAGTGGACTTAAGAAGGAGTGGTTTACTTGCATTGCTAAGAAGAGCACCTTTTGAGGCTACCATCTTTATTTGAACCCTTTCAAGTAAGTTAGAAAAAATAGAGTTATCCACTTTACCGACGGTGAGGGGCATTCCTAGGTAAGTCAAGGGGAGGCAAATAATTTTAAAATTAAGTACTCTAGATATCCTAGCTTGAAGAGCTGAGGGTTAACATTAAGGAAAAAATGATAGTTTTAGAAAAATTCATGTATTGGCTAGAGGAAAAAATAAACTTTTGTAGAACATAGATCCACCACTTGGCCTTTGCTAAAGTTGCTTCCCCTAAAAGAATCATGGCATCAATAAATTGGTGATGGGAAATTGTTTGAGACATAGAAGAGGGAGAAAAACCAGCTAGAGTACCATTCTCAATGTTGTAGCTAAGAACGGTCTCAGCCATCAAGATGAAGAGATAGGGAGATAAGGGGTCCTCTTGTCAAATACCACCAAACATAGATAAAAACCCTATAGAGTGCAATTGGGAACCATAGAGAACTTGAGAGAGGTAACACAACCTTGAATTGGATTAAGAATTTTACTAGAGAACTCAAATCTACACAAGAAATCAAAGAAAAAAATCTAGGACACTTTATCATAGGCCTTAGAGATATCAAGCATGAAGGCTATACTTTCTTTTTTGATTTTTCTCATGGAATGGAGAGTTTCAAGGACCAACATGATGAAATCCATAGTTTTACGACTTGGAACAAAGCCTTTTCTGGCCTAGGTGAATCAACTTATCCAAAGAGGGCTTAATGCAGTTGACCAACAGTTTGGAGCAAATTTTATGGAAGGTATTACAAAGGCTCATAGGATGAAAATTAGACATCCTGTTGGCCCCAAGATGTTTAGGAATAAGGACAATGAAATTATTATTAAATTCTTTGAGAATATTTCTAAAGGAGAGGAATTCCTTAATAGTAGAGATAACATCAAGACCGATGATGTCCCGATACTTCTCAAAGAAGAAAGGAGGAAAACCATGAAGCACCAGGGCCTTGAAGGGGCTAAGGGAAAATACAACTTCCCTAACATCCTCAGGCGAAGCACCTATTTCCATGAAAAAAACATCTTCTTGGGACATAGAGTGAGGGATAACATGTAGAATATCATCAACCTAATAATTAGTCCAAGCCAGATTGAGGAGATTATAAAAAATTTTAACACTAGCTCAATTATTTTCCTCTTCCTATGCTTGGAGGTGGTCATGTGAAAGAAATTGGTATTCTTGTCCACCTCATGAAGCGATTGTTTCCTATCCCTCTACTTCCAATAAAATTCTTCCTTCTCAATAATGTTGTGAAGGTCACTTATCAATGTATTTTCCTTGTTAACCACTATTTCAGGAGCTCCTAGTTTCATATCTTCTTGAACCTATATAAGTTTCTCTTTAAGAAATTTCTTCTGATAAAAAAATATTTCATAAACTACTCTTACTCCAAACTTTCAAAATTTTCTTGAGAGATTTTAGTTTGAATGCCAACCTAAACATAATAGAGCCACAAACCATGATACTCCACCACTCAAAAATGAGGTCCATAAGTTGGGGGTGATATGACCACATCAACTCAAATCCAAAGAGTTGCTTGGCCTTTTGAAGGAGGGGTGTTCCACCAAAGGAGAAGGGGGTGTTGTCAGAACCAATCCTAAGGAGGGAGGACATAGAGAGAGTGGAAGACATATCCCAATTGGAGGTCACTAGACATCTATCAAGTCTAACCTAAATTAGGGTATCACCAACTTGTTTGTTGGACCAGGTCAAATAATTTCCTTCAAGATCAAGATCAAAAAAACATCCCTCAAAAAGGAAGTTATTAAGATCCATCATCTTGTCAGTTAGATCCATAATACCTCTAAGCTTCTCAAAGGGAAAGACACGGGTATTAAAGTCACCCATCACCATCGAGTGGCTAAGAAGAAGGAGTTTCTACTATCCAACAAAGTGGACCAAGTACTTCTTTTGAGAATAGTATTATTTAGTACATAAACATTGGAAAGGATCCATTTGTGAAGATTGTAACTTTGAGGGAAATGAACATTAAAAATGTTTATGTCCATAGAAAATAAATAACCCTTAAGAAAAGGTTTTCACATCGTGACAAACCCACTAGAATACCCCTTTGCATCAACCACCAAGTAGAGGTCATTGGGCCAGATAAATTTACTAGATTTCTCAAAATCAACAGTAGTCATTTTAGTCTCTTGTAATAATAAAATTTCAAGCCTGAATTCTTTGATAAGATCCCTATCAATGTTCTTCTTATGAAGGCTATTGAGACCTCAAATTTTCCATTAGAGAATCAACATTTCTTATTTCTTCTGGAGCTGACTTGCTCTAATGTCGCTTGGTTCCCATGAGTAATATCTTTAGTTGAATTCTTCTATCTAGTAGTTTTAGCATATTTCCTATGAGCCTTAGAGCTAGTCCCAACATCTATTGAATTCCTCAAACCACCATATTTCATGATATGTTAATCATATATTAATGAAATATTGCATAGATGCTACCATAGCAACACTAGGATATAGGACACCTCCATACTAAACTGTAAAGTTCAAATCTATTAGGATTTTGACATTGTATTATCCATTTCCAATCAAACTTGATAAAAATCTTGAAAATCCATAGTTCAACTCACTCATGAAGTTACATTAACATACAAATAATGCACTAAAGTTAAACAATCTACAAAATAGTTCAAGTTTATGATAGATCAATATATAGTTTTAAGTGGCAATTCAAATTCATAGGGAATTCATTTAATAAATAATTTTATATCATGTGTATTTGTAGGGTAATAATAAGCACCTCTAATTTCATTCTACCCCTTAAATGTACTTTTTTTATATCATATTTTCATATATAGCATGTAACCTCCACCATAATGCTAGAAAATACAAATTGTAACTTTCACATATATTATTAAATAACTATTTACAAGGAATAATTCAATATATTATAAAGTGACCAAGTCATTTTTTTTCTTCCAATTTTCATATCTTCTTGTAGAAAAATCCAAAATAATTAAAGATACCAATTATTATTATCATCACCACTAAATTTGAGGCAACCAAGATCACCAATTCTACGTATCAAAGAGGATATTTTTTAATTTTTTATTTACATATAAAATTAAACAAAATTGACATACTGATTTAGAAGGTAGATAGATCCACAAATCCCAACATTCTCCAACATAATATTTATATTGTACAATAATAAAAGAGAAACATAATGAGGATTTTAAATACATGTTATTAGGTCTATAATATCCTTGCACCAATATAATTTATCTATGCTCATTTTTTTAAAGTGAATCTATAGCATTTTGTCAAGTTTTAACCTTGTATGACATGATCTTACTATTCTCCACCACCTCATAGAAAAAGTGATAGTATGTACATCAAAATAATTTGTGGGATCATAGAATGTTGAATTTCTAGCTAAATAGATATCCTTCATCAACAAATTTAGTTTGAACCATCTTACAATCTAAACAAACTATAGAGCATAATATTTATAACCAAACTACCTTATTATATGCAAGCATAGAAGCAATATAATTAGTGTTGATAATGAAAGAAAAATTATGAGATATCTAGTATTCACTTAGTGAATAATAACAAAAAAATTAGAAAATAAAAAGCCACTAATATACCTTTTATCATTTAATTCACCTACCTAGTCTACATCACCAAACCTTCATATCTATAATATCTTTTTGATATCATTAGAACCATGTTAGCATAAGAAATAGACATGTTCCATAGGAAAAAGTACCCTTTTATTTCAACATGGGATTAATTCATGATAAAATGAAATTAATGAGGTCTTAATCTAGTGTTGTAAGGCATTTTATGCATCCACATTAGGTCTTGGACCCTTATAAATTGAATAACGTGCTTTTAACAAAGTCTTGTAAAGGACTTTCATGCTTTTCTAGACTTAATTAACCTATTTCTCCCTAATTCAACATTATAAATGTGTTTAATAATATTACTACATCAATTTAGAAGGCTTTTAAAACAAATTTAATGATAAACTAATGTTGCAATGTGCCCCACACATTCACATTAGTTCTTGTGACTTCCTAGGCTATGTGGACCTCATTTTAGTGTTGTAAAGTGTATTTATTGACACTTTGACATCGAATTTTGTGTCCCAAGCCCTATTTTACATTTACATAATCACTAATATGCCCCTATTAACCCATATTGTGCATCCCGAGGCATAATTTGATCAAATAACTGACATAGTCATCATATAAACTTCATTTTCTTACTTCTCGACATTCTAGCTAGCAAAAATGGCCGCTATGGGACCCATTTTCCATTAGTGGAAAATTAGTCACATCTAGGTGGGACCCATTCCCCATTAGTGGTGGATGAGTCCCATTTGAGCCATTTTTAGGGTATGAGTGGGATAAATTAAGGTTTTTATTCAATTTTTCTTCATGTCGGCCTCATGGATCCAATTAACGGGAAAACAAGGTGAATTTCTTATCAAAGCACCTATCTAAACTAGTTTTTACATCTATTCATCCATTAACACATTCACATCATTCATTCATCATCTATCTTCTATCTCAAGTCAAGCAAGTTAGGGCATTTATATTGCAAGTCATCAATTTAGCTTCCTAAGACATCCAAGGGTAGATTCTACATGTTATGTTGTAGAATTTCAAGATCAATCATCATGGCAAGGTAATCCATTCCATTTTTGTAAGTTTCATTCCTTTCTTTCATCATTTTGGTTTAATTACCTAAAAGGGGTTTGACCAAGGCAAGCCCCCATGCCCTAACATTCAAAATCTCTCTCTTGTCTTGTATGTTTGCATATTTAGGTCTCTTGGAAGCTTGGAAATAATTGAAGATCAATTTTCAAGGTTTCTAAAGTCTTATCCTCATTCATCAAGTCAAAATATCAACAAAAATCCATTTTTAGACTCGTAAATTAGAGTTTCGGAAGCGAACACCTGTATGACATCAAAGTGGAGATCAAAAGCTTTAGAATCCACCTTTGAAAATATAGAAATTAAAAAGTGGACTCATTTTCCATGATTGGAGAATGATTCCCACTCCAAGGTCAATTTTTAGTTTTTTGCATTTTGAGTACCCTTTTGTTAGAAACAGGTTCTGGTACAATTTGGCAGAACTGGGACTGATTCACCTAGAATGGTGAATGAGTCCCATCAAGCCTAAATTTCAGCATCAGTAGCATTTGAGAAATAATTTCCAATCTCCATCCACATTCTAGGTGCACACTTTCATTTTGGTTCATTTCTGTTAAGTTTTGCATTCATTCCTAGTTCATTGTTGCACTACACAATGTGTTTTCAAACAAGTTGTTTTCCTTTAGTTTCTATTCATTAGTCAATCAATCTCATTGGTTTCTTGCATTCAAGCATTATATCTAGGCATATTTCATCCTTATTCTATCCATATTGCATTTCCTTTGAATGTAACATAAGTATTTTTGGCCCATCTTTCTCCTTCTAGGTGAAAAACCCTAGGAGAGATAGAAAGCAAGTGGGTGCCAAAAATGTATGCTACAAGAAAATTTTTATATACAAATATCTAAATACCTTCTTGACACAAGTTCAATTATTTGTATTGAGGTTAAAAATAAATGTGATAATAACTACCATTGCTTTCACAACATCTAATCTAATACATATTGTTACATACACCAAGCTAAAAACAACACTAGCATAAGATAGATTATACACATTCTCTATATTAATATTTGACCTATAACATAAATTTAATTATATATTAATGCATATATGTAAAGTAATACTCATTATTTTCTTATTATACATATCACACTACCATAAAATGGTGTAAATATTCATGTTTTAATTAAATTAAATAATTTACTAAACTTAATACCTATTAATTTATATTGTTAGGATAATATTTTCACCTCTAGATTCTTCATGTCAAATACAATAGATTCAAGCTAACTCTTAATACCCCTAATCATTGTATTGTTATTAGTAATAAATAACATGCCATCCACATATAATAAAATAATTATAATTATCATCAATGCATTTAATGTATATATAATGGTCTTATTTACTGCTACTAGAACCTAGCTTCAAAGAGAATACATCAATATTTTGAGAACATATTTGAGTTGATTGATTCAATCCATATAAAGGATATTTTAGCTTCTAAACTAATTTCCCTAGTTTTACCTCAAATCCATCTAGATCCCCATGCCAAAAGGTAAATTTTATATCCATTTGTTTATTCTCAAAAATCACAAGCTTCCACAATAGATAATATGAATATGATGAAGGATAATTCAACAAAAAGAGAGAAAATTTTACCAAAATTAACATCCTCTCTCCAAGAGTATCCCTCTTCCAAAGCCTTTGTTCCATTTTTCATAGCCTCTCACAAGGACTTATGCTCTTCAAAAGATAGAGATTCCTTTGTTAGTACATTACAATGTAAATAAAAATGAAAACTAGATAGGCTATATCCACACCTATTATTAGGCTTCTTTTCTTAATTGAACTTCTTACATTTGTAACGAGAGGCTATATTTGTTCCTCATGAAAAATTTCTTCTACAATTATTCTTCCTCTTTTTCTCTAACCTATTGTTGTACTACATATGAATATTTATATTATTCAAACTTTTCTTTAAAATACACTATTTTCTTTGGTTTTTCATAAAGTTGTGATGCAAATGAAAAATGATCCAAACTCCCAAAATAAAACCAATTAAAGAAAAACAATGACTTCCCCTATTCACATCCAGGCAACATCCCATTTCGATAATTTCATTTGTCAATTGAAATCAAATCAACATTATGCTAATCAATAGAATTCAATTCAATTATTTTCAATCCATTAAAATAATTTAAAAGCATACAATTTGAAATAAAAAAATAATAGCAAAATCTAAGACCAGAGGTTACAGGCACTCAATTAGTTACAATTCATCGATCTCCGATTGTCTTTATTCTGCAATCACTCTATTTTGATAATTCCTGTCTTCTTGTACTAACTTTTTCTCTTAATCCCATAAAAGAATATTTAATGCTATATTTTATTCACTCCCATATCCCATGCAAAGAGAATGATTTTCAATGAATGTATAGCATGTAATAGTGAGAATACTAGGATCCTACAACTATTATATGGCAAGGAGCAAAGGGAATGCTTTAAGTCAAAGTGGATCCCTAGGGGATCTAAATTTCTTCAAAATTCCTTTTAAAACGTGACAATTATCATTGTGATGTCCAAAGAATCTATGATAAGCACGATATGGTCTATTTTGATTATTTTGACATTCAGTCAAATTTTCACATTTAGGTGGCAATTCAACCAATTTCCAATGTACAAGGGTGTAAAAGATGTCAATGTTAGACAATTGTAATAGAACGTAGGATTTTGCAAGTAGGTCACACAAATTTTTTAGTTGAAGTCTTTGGCGTGGATGTAATTTTGGTTTCTTTTTCTTTGGTTTGATTACTATGTTGTCATCACTTTCTTCTTCTAACTACAAACCCTTTCCTTTTTCAGAACATGATGAATTAGGAGTAGTAAAGTGATCCAAACTTGTGGTTTCTTTTCTCTTATGCATGGGAGATGTATTGGAAGGTGGTTGAGGAGGAGGAAAATTTAGTTTAATGATATGGACCAAAGAGCACATAAATTATATCCCTTCTTTATGTTTAAGCATTGTTTGCAGGTTCCTTATGAGAGGAATGGCATTACTAGCAATAGATTTGGTTCTCACAATGTTTTTTAAAATCTTTAATTCTTCATCTAGCCTCCTTATGTTTTCTTGTGGGATATTAGTAATATAATACATGTTTTTTGTCGAAAGGGAAGTCATGGGAAATGAGGTATGCATGTTATGATCCATAGGGGGTTGATTATCAACACTATTAGAAAGAGAGTTAGAAAGCCCAAGATCCATGACAAATGGCGTATCATAGGATGACATGAGTCTCGAACTATGTCTCACAATAGTATTGCTAATAGGACACCAATTTGTAAAGCTCATACAAGTTTCTCAAACTCAATGCCAACCCAAAATGGAAAGAGGGTAAAATGTAATGCAATGACCTAAAATGCAATGTGTAAATGCAATTTTCAAATTCTAAACAAGGTAATTTTCTGATTACACTACGCTTTTAAACCCAAAAATAAATTCTTGTACATGCAAATTTGAAATCATACAATGCAGTAAATTTACCAAATTAAGCTAGATAAGATGAAATTGATAGGAAAAAATTATGCAAATAGTAACAACAATCTAAAAGTGGCAAACAGAAATGTAGAAATGAATATTTTAATACCCAAAAAATCAAAATGTGACCTGATTAGGAACTCATTTACCCTAGGGTGAATGAGTCCTAGATGAGGGTTATCAAGCAAGTTTTTACAAATTTTTAAGTGATTTTTAGTGGTTTCCAAATTTTGTTTTGTTACTGCAAATTTTAGTTTTTTTTTTTTTGTGAAATGCAAGTGCAAAATGTGACAAAATGATAACCTATAACACCTAATTTGATATGCAATTTCAAATGAAAATTAATATGATGTAAATGATATGCAAGATGACTTTTTCTTTTGTATTTTATAGATTTAAAGAATGCAAAATGTGCAATCCTAAAACCTTAGATGCAATGCAAAGTTGAATGGGAACTAGACACCCTAAATGATACCTAATTTAATTCAAAGAGATGTATATGAATGCAATATATAAATCTAGGATGAAAGATAAGGGCTGATGCAAGAAGTTGGGTACACAAAAAGCTCAAAAAGTGGAAGTGTTTTTGCTATTTTTCAGAATTTGTCACACTTGGACTGAAAATTTGAGGCACTTACACAATGAATCTTTAAAAAAGTTTGTAATATAAAAATTTTAATTTTGAATCTAGTTTTCAAATATGTAAATTATTCAAATACCCAGATTATAGAAATTAAATTTTGATAGGGATCTATAAAAACCACTTTTTAAAAGTCCCTTTTTTTTACAATACCAAGCACGTGTACGGACAACACTTTTTGACCCAAATAAAAGTATTTTAATAATTCCTTTTGGGGAAAGAGAGCTAACAACATGAAGTTTGATCTAGAAATTTTTTTGTAATTTTTGGTTGAATATTTTTTTCATTAAATTTTTATTGGCCTTAACTCCTGTTTATAAAAATCAACGTGTACGGATACCATAATTGGACCTAAACTAAATATTTTTTAAATATTTTTTGTATAGAATTGTCTGAAGTTTGATGCCATATAATTTTTTTTACAAGAAACTTAGCCAAAAACAAGTTATTAAAAGACAAAAAATCCTGATATTTCAAGTTTAAGGACTAGTTTGCTTAGAAATTAATTAAAAAATAGCAAAAATAATCCAATATTAATAAAAATTATATATTTAGAAATTATACATTGTGTTCTCTAATGGGTTTTAATTTTCTAGATTGATTTAGAAAAAAAGTCCATCAACCGTATTGCCAAAGTCAAACATTCTTCTTCAATCTGCCTTAGTTTTTTAGTTGTAGGTCAAAGGCTAAGGCTCAGATTGCCAACCTTTCCTAAGCCTAAAACCAAAGCAGCATGTGGGTTGGGAATTTTGAATTTTAAAAATGCATACACATTTTTTAAAAACGTGTACGCGTTACAAAAAGCATATGTGTTCTTTATTTTCTTGATTATTTTAAAAAAATAAAAATTTTAAGAAACAGGCACCCGTTTTTTGTTCTTTATTTTCTTGATTATTTAAAAAAAATAAAAAAATTTAAGAAACGGGTACCCGTTTTAAAATGTGTACCCGTTTCTAAAAAGTATTTATTTTTTTAAATAATCAATTTTTACATGTTATAAAACGTGTATGTATTATATAACGTGTATGCGTTATAACACACGTTTTTAGTGCATACACATTTTTTAGGCTTGGGTACCCAAAGCATAACGCATATGCCTTTTTTTAATAATGCGTATGCATTTTTTGTGAGAATTTTTTTGGCTGAAACTTCCCCTCTTCTTGTACCCAACTTCTTGCTTTTACCCATAACTCCAAAATTAGAAAATGCAATGATCAAAAGGTTGGGCTCACCAAAATGAAATATAGAAAAACAGGATAGGGGGAGATTTCCCCAAAAGTGGAAAAGTGGATCCAAAGATGGAAAAGGGGTCATGTTCTTCTATTTTCATTAGGAAGTAAGATCCACACAATGAATTGACCAATAACCCTTAGGTGAGCCAACCCAAGATGTGAATCTTCAAATTTCCTTTTTATGCTAGGATGGGTGTCTAAGCTAAATTTCACTTTGGGGAGAAAGATTAAAAATAGCAAATAAACTCCATATTACAAGATTTAAACTACTTTTAGAAGCTTAAACATAATACTAATTAAACCTATAGACTTGAAGGAGAATCTGGAAGGGATAAATATTGCGCACCTCTCACAAAACTATTTTTTTAAGGCTCACTAAGGACTCATTCTTCCTATGGTGAATGGGTCATGGATAGGGCTCTAGAAAATCTATTTTTTATTTTTTTTCTCCTATGTCTACACTCCCAGTGTCTTGAATCTCACAATCGGGAAGCTAGAAATAAAACATGTAGATCAATTTTTGTGTTTTGACAACTTTTCTTGCAACTTTGACAACTTTGCAACTTTCTTCAATTTTTCTCTCTAATAGATCTTCAACCTAAAATCTGCAATCACACATTAAAGGGAGAAAAATGTTGTTTTTTAGGGAATAGGGATTTGCCTTTGTCAAACCCCATTTTGGTAATTAAACCTTGAAATGAATAAAAGCATGAAAGGAATGATGAATGAACAAATGCAATGTCATGACTCACCAAACTATATTTGAACCTTTGATAAATCTACAAACTAGCATGTAGTGGCCTCCGTGAATGTAGATATTGATCATGAAACATGATTAGAGATAATACCTTTGATATGCTTGATTTGATCTTGAACACTACATCAACATATTAGCTCACACAACATGCAAGATGCAATACATCTTTGACATGACAATGGAATCTTGATTGCTGCAATATTCTTGTATAAATATTTCCTTGAATGCCTTGAAATTCTCTTGAATTCTATCTTGAATTCTCTTATGATAACTTCAATTTGCTAGGTGTCTTAGGATGAAACATAGTGAAATAACCTCTTATTTATACATATCTTAAGATTAATTCCTGAAATTCAAATATCACAAGACAACATTGAATTATGGATTTGAAATCACTTAAATACCACAAAAACATATTCCAAAGGGGGGTCCTAGGTCTAAGTGAGGACCCACTCGCCATAGGGTGAATGGGTCCTAGGCCACTTACATAGGACACACATTGAACAAGGTGAAATATGATGTAAAAGTAGTATCCTAGGACTAAGTGAGGACCCACTCACCCTATGCAAAATGGGTCCTAGGTCACTTACCTAGGACACAAATCTTCCAAAGTTAAGTGTTGTGAAATAGAATTTATGAATGTCAGGTTTTATCCCTCGAAATTTGTATTTAATTAGGCTTGTATTTTAATTAAAGGGGCCAATTAAGGAAAATTAACCTCAATCAATTAATAAAACCCTAGATTAGTGTGAAAGTGTAAAGGTACACCTTACAACATCAAAAAAAGGGAAAAATTAAGTCCATTTAATATAAAAAAGGGCCCTAAACTTAATGTAAATATGAAAAACATGTTATAACACTAAATTAAGGCAAAAGTAGACTCATTTTATTAATAATTATTCCCAAATTAAGTGTGGAAAAGGGGATACGTTTTCTGACACTACACCTCCATACCTCCATCGACCTACACACAAGTTTTTTTGATCTTGGCAATGTGGAATTGAGGAAATATCTATAGTTTAATTTTATTTGGTCGCTAAGTGTTATTGATTGCAAATGTGGACGGTTTGATGTAGGATCTCCAAAAACTTCCATAAACCCACAATCTTCCAGACTCCCACATGCCTCCACTTCCTTTTGATCAATCAACCCCAACACTTGGCAAAAATATTTTATACTTTCTAAAGCCTTGTCAACTCAGTCAACCTTCACTTACCCATTAATTTAGACATTATTTTCCATGGTTTATTTACTTTTTAAATAGTTTGGCACAATTTTTGTAACCCATTTTTTATGCTTAGTATACTAGTTAACTATTGCAAGTACTAGTCATTAATTGACTATTTGGTTACAAATCTAAATTTTTGACTAAGTGGGTAGTTTTTTTATATAATTGGCAGGGTTTTTTTCATTTTCCATAACATAAGTGGATCCTCATGATTATTTCATCATGCAGGTGTTGTCTTGATTTTCCATCACAACAATGGATCCTCATGATTCTTTCCTCATGTGTGTGTGCCTTGATGCACACCCCTTTTTAGGATCTAAATTCTTGTGCATACTTTTGTGCCCAATTTCATTTAGTCTTCTAATACCTCTTCTTTTCAATATTAAGGGAGGATTATAACAGTGTTATGATAATGATTCTTTCAATGGAGCAGTGGGGTACCTTCTATCTTTATCTCTCATATGAGGGATTATTTCAATGGATCATATTTTGTGAGATTGTAGCACTTCAAAATCATAGTACTATCTATATTTTTTGGAGTCACTAAAAAAGTAACCCTTCTACTTTTTCTAGCTTGTTTGTTCCCTCCTTGTGATTTTGGCTTAATGATACCTTGATTTAGTGTTGCAATGTGGATGGCACATTCACATTAAATCTTGGGCCCTTGTGAACTAATAGACTTTAATGGTACCTTGATTAAGTGTTGTGAAGTGTTGTAATTCACTTTCACACATTTCTAAAATCTTATTAATTAATTACACCTAGTAAACCTCCTTTTAACCTTAATCTTTCCTTATTAGGAGTGTTGTAAAGTGTTGTAACACACTTTCACATTCCTCTAGGCTTTTCATTAATAATTTGGCTTTCTTATGCTTTAAGTGGCCCTATTTTGCATCCCCAAGCCTCATTTATTGCATATTTTTGAGGATAATCCCGACACCAACCAATCATAATTTAGGTGTTTCTAGCTTGTGTGGCCTAGATTTGGTTATTTGGGACTCATTCACCACCTTGGTAAAATGGGTCCCACCTAGATCTTTTGGCCCCAAACCAGTTTTCACATATTTCTAAGAACTTTTGGTTTTTGGTCCCATACATTATGCCTGATGGCACTCATTTGCCACCTTGGGTGAATGAATCCTATGTGGCCCAAAATAAGATTTAATTCAAATTTTTGGTGGGGCTATATTCTCCTAGATCTGATGTTGGTTTGTAGTATTGTAATTTCAGGAATTCTTGCATAATTGAGTATAAATATAAGGTTCTTTCACTCATATTCACACCTAGCATTCAAGAGAGTTCACAAGAGCATTAAGAATTGACAAGAGCATTCAAGATCTTTCAAGTATATATTATCAAGCATTTTAGAGTAGCATTCAAATGATAATCATCATGTCACTAGGATTCCATATGTCATGTTTATTATTGTGCTAACAATTGTGATGTAGTGATTATGATTCAAGAAAGTGTTTCATGCAAGATCAACATCAATCAAGAAAGAGTCAAGAACCACATCCATTACAGCCATTTCAAGCACATTTGCAACACCTTATTGCTAGGGCTTGATGAGTTGCAACATTGTCTTTTGTTCATTCATCATTCTCCATTCACATTTTCTTTCATTTCAAGGTTTAATTACCAACAAGGGGTTTGACCAAGGAAAAACCATATTCACTAATTCCATAATATTTTCCCCTCTCCTTTGTGTGTGATTTGTAGGCTTAGGTTGCATATTTCATAAGGAGCAAGATTGGAGAAAAAAATTCAAGTAATCAAAGTTGTCAAAGTTGTCATCAAGCCTTGGAGAACATTAGAGATCATGTTGGATGTTGTGGTTGTGTTGTTGATATGTGGTTGTTATTGATGTCAACACTATTAGCATTATTGCATTCGAAGTTTTATATGTTGAGGATATTGAGAAAATTGTAATAAGAAGTGCTACAAATTGTCAGTGGTGAAGTGAAGTTCTTTCTATTGTTTTGTTTAGTACATTGTTGTTCTAAGGTTGTGGACTAAAGGGTTTCTTGTTGAGTATCTCTAGTTTATCCACATTGAATTTTAGAGATTTGCATGAAGAGTTGATTGACTTATTGTGATCTTCATTCTGATAGTTTTTATGTCACTTCAGTTAGTGTTCTTGATTGAAGATTTTGTCATTTCAGTAAGTTCAATTGTTGCACATGCTTCTCTAGTGTTTCATGATGCTTGTGGATGTTTCTATTTTGTTCTCTATCTTTGTGGCATCTCTGCATTGATCGTTGTGCTTGTGTTCTGAGATTTTCTCTCAAGTGTTCATGTTTTTTATGTTATGGCCGGCATTGGTTGATTCACATGAATAATCTTTATTGTTTTGGGTCAACTGTTTATATTCATTTTATTATCTTTTTGTGGCTGACTTATAGCAATGTAATTTCTTGTTGTGGATCATATAGAAGAGCAATTTTGTTATCATTTGAAGGCATGAGTGTGGGTGCAAATGTGAAGTGTGTGAGTCCTATGTGTGACTAAAGTTCATATCATTCGAAGGAAGAGTAGAGAGTGAAGAAGAGTGAAGAAGTGTTCATGTGCTTAACCTGAATTGTAACTAGGCATTAGTAGATGCTATTTTCTTAGTTCAAATGTAGATGGTTTTAATCTGAATCTTTCTATAAGATAGTGTGTTTTCCTTGGGCAGTGATCCTTATTGTATTTGAGCAATGAGCTCTAAGTAGTGTACTTGAATGCATGTGCATTCCCCATTTATATTTTCTTATACTTATAACAGAGTATAATCTTGTTAATTGATCTCCACCATGGTTTTTCCCCTAACAGGGTTTCAACATAAAAAATCTTGGTGTTATGTGTGATTCTAATGTGTTGTTCATTTATGCTTTCATGATTAATGATCATATCTAAAATTAAGGCTATTAAGTTGAATAAGTTTGAGATTCAGTGACAATTGATTCACCCCCCCTCTGAGTTGTCTTCCCTTGAGTTTCCAATAGATCACCTATAGATTGTAAATTGAAGAGTCATATCTGGAAACCAATCAGGAATGGAAAAGAAGACAATGAAGAGTAGAATCAACTTTGAAAGCTTTAGAAAATCCCAAATAGACTGATTCACCACTTATGGTGAATGAGTCCTAGTTCTTGTCAATTTTTAGGATTTTGTAGATCTGGATACCCTTTTGGCAGATTTTTGTTCTAGCACATTTTCCCAGAAACTGGACTGATTTTTCCAACTTGGTGAATGAGTCCTAGTCATTAGTAAAAGAAACATTTCTATATTTACAGACCTACATTTTTCCTTCTCTAGATTTCCAAGTGCACGCTTTCTTTTTTATAGTTTTTTGTGTTGTTTTGCTCACTTTTCTAGGTCACTTAGTGTTAGTTTGCATTCAATTATGGTTTTGCATTATATCTTGCATTTCATTGTCTTTTCCAAGTTTACACTTGGTGGTGAACACCTCATTAGATCATATTTAGTTCATAGGACAACCCTATTGTAAGATATATTTCTCTCTTGGATTAGGATCTCTAGGGTTATCCTTGAGTGGAATACCTTTGAAAGTGAGTGTGATAGTACTTAATCAACACTATTCCCCCATTTTCCTTGGTCCCATTTTGGTGAACCTACCCTAATAACATCCTAATTATGATTTGGAGTGCATTTTCATCCTAGATTTACCTTGCATTAACATTGCATTAAGATTTGCATTGGTTAATTTGCATTCTAGGGTTCCCAATTTTTCATTAGTGAAAGATCATTTAGCTTGCATTGTTGCACTAATTTCATTGAAAATTAGTCAAAATCCATATTTACATCTCAAACATAGATCAAAAAACATAAAAAACATAAAATTCAATTGATTTTTTTTTGAAAATTTGAAAATAATCATCACTACGACTCATTCACCACCCTGGATGAATCAATCCCTTTGCACATACTGCACTGCATTTTCTGGGATTTATAGTTCAGTTTCTGAGTTCCTATTTATTTGGTAGTACCTTTCAATTTCAATTTACATATTTTTTGTTTCATCCAATTCATTGCATCTAGTTTCAATTACTTCATTTTGTGCATTGCTTAAATTCACAAGTGCATTTCATTTCAAATTGTTGAGTAGTTTAGAATCTAACATTTTCATCATGGATATGTGCTTTAGCAAGCTTTGGATGTCATTAAAATCCTTAGTGGATGTGTAAGGTTGTGCTTTTGGAAATGACCCTAACGAAATTGAACTCACTTATGCTCCTTCAACTCCTAATGCATGTCCTCCTCGTGATGTTGACATCATTGGAGAAGATGATGACAACATGAATAGTTCCTAAATGATTGTCTTAACAACCTTGAAGCTAACAATGTATCATTTTATCCATCCATGACACAACCAAGTCACCCTATGATACCACCTCTTGAGATGTTTGGTTACTTACATCCTGAAACAAAATTTGAACCTAAGTTCCCTACAATAGGCGAACCTAGTTCCTCTATGCAAGCAAATACTAAAACATTTTATGATAATAAAGTAACAAAACTCCAATCAATCTAGATTAAATATATGGAAAAGGATTCACAATCTTGAGAAAAAAAGGATGTGATACAACAAGTGAACATAACATTCATCAAGTCCTAGAGACAATATCAACCAATGAAAACACAAAAGGATTAGGATATCAAGATTCCCCTCAATACATACATGCTCCTAGAGAATATCTACAACTTCATAGAAATGGTATGGTAATATTAGATTCTCCTCCCAATGTGAATGTACTTCTTCCTAAACAACAATAAATAACTCATAACAATGAAAAGGATGATAGGATCTCCTTAGGTCCTCCTCCTCCATGTTCAATCTAAGAAGTTGGTGAATCTAGCAAATGCAAAGGACGTAAATTACAAAAACTATAGCCCCCTCATCTGCCACCTGAAAGTGAAAGTAAATTACAAATACTTTTAAACAAGGAGCTAATAACATAACCACCAGAGAAAAAAAAACTCATACTATATCCTAAAGATGCAAAAGTTCCACATTTCTGATATCATAGAACTCTTGGACATAGTGCAGATGATTGTCATGCATTCAAGTTAGTATTGAAAAAAATTCACTTCAATGGCAATGATTTCCATCGAGTGATTGCATAGCATAATCTTTCTCCATCCCTTGTCATGTAATAGTTGTAGAATATTCTATTCTCACTATTACATGACCCCTTCCCATCACCTGCCTTAACTCATTCTTGTCTCACACTCAGTGGGGGAAAGAATATTAGATAGCCTGGTCTTAGTAATGCATTTATCGTTGTCCCTTTGGTTCATTATCGACCTTCTACTTATAAATATTGAGATTGGGAAGCGCATGACCTACTTATAGGTTGACTCGCTTGTGCCTTACTAGTCTTTTGTGTTATTTCTTGTTTTATTTTTTATTTTATTTTGTGTGATTGCATGTGTGTAATGTGATCCCCCATGATGTTCTCTCTCTTTTTGTGAAATTCTTCTATTTGTACCTTCATTCTTCTCTATGTCGTAAATATTTTATCTTTTCATTTTTATTTTTCTTTTATTTGCCTTGTGTGTTCCTTTTGGGGAAGACACAAGGCATCGAGACATTCATGTCTCTTCATGTTGACCTAAAAGGTTTTCCTTTGTTTTCACTCTCTTTGTGTCATTATTCTATTTCTATGTGTATTTTCCCTTATGTGTTTGGTGTTTCAAATTTTTGGGGGAAGCCCCTCTCTTTTAGAAATTTTCTCTTACATGATGTAGCTTTATTTGGAAACATATGACTTGGAATAGGGCTTTCCAAGTTAGCTCTCATGTTCTCTTATTATTTTCATTTATCATTTGCTACTTTAACGTAATTGCTCACAGTATGGTGTTTAGCAATTCCTTTAAATTGGAGGCATACATTGACATTATTCTTTTGCATTTCTCTTTTTCATGGTTTATGGTGTAGTTTTCTTACTTCATATGATGTTTTTTTCACTTTATGGATGACATTGGGTGTGATGTATGCATGAGTGTGATATCTCTTAGCATATTAAATTCCTCTTAGTGGCTTGATGCGACATACGCCATCCCCTAAGTTGTGAATTTTAAATTCTTTGATTGGTCCTGTTTTGGAGAAATTAGGCACAATATTCCATAAGATAGGACCTCACATGAATTAAACAAGACTCCTTTGAACATTTCCTATTTGGAATTTTTCATTTATATGGCCACCTTGCATAACATAGATTGCATGCCTGTGGAGCCATCTTTATTTTTCATGATCTCCAAGCATAGAAAGTTTTGCTTGTCTCGTGAAGCTCAAAAATCCATTTTTGTGTGGTGCATTATTAAAGTTATCAGGAGGTATATAACTTGGGTATGGTTTAGCGAGAAGCCTGACCGAGGCATGAATTTCCACTTATCCACTTTGCGCATGTGTGTGAGTGCATACCAGACATGAGTGTATGTTTCTCACCTTTTGGACTTCTCACCCGACATATAGCCAGAAGTTTTGTCGCCTAATAGTGAGTATGCATTTTTTGGAAAAATAACCAAGATATGATCCACATCAGGATGGAAAAATGGTCAAAGCTTGATCTGATCTGAGTCTTTTTACTTTTCCTCTCTTCCATCTTTGACAATGCATGTTTGTGCGTTGTTTTTTCTCTTTATATCATTCTTATGAGTGTTCTTTTGTGCATATGTTGGTTTATTATGGGATCTTGATCCTAGGGGATTGATCACCCCTTTTGATCATCATCTCATCTTATTGGTATTGATAAAATTGGACCTCTCTTGATGTGCATTGGTCTAATTTAGCGTGAGTTTGAAGGAAGTTCATCCTCTCACTAAAGTGGGGGCTAGATGGAGTCATTGAAAAAGTAACCCTTCTACTTTTTCTAGCTTGTTTGGGCCCTCCTTGTGATTTTGGCCTAATGTTGCCTTAATTTAGTGTTGCAATGTGGATGACACATTCACATTAAATATTGGGTCCTTGTGAACTAATGGACTCTAATGGTACCTTGCTTAAGTGTTGTAATTCCCTTTCACACTTTTCTAAGGTCTTATTAATTAATTACACCTAATAAACCTTTATTTAACCTTAATCTTGCCTTATTTTGAGTGTTGTAAAGTGTTGTAACACACTTTAACATTTACCTAGGCTTTTCATTAATAATTGGGCTTTCTTATGCTTTAATTGGCCCTATTTTTCATTCACAAGCCTCATTTATTGTATATTTTTGAGGATAATCCTAACAACAACCATTATCCAATCATAATTCAAGTGTTTCTGGCTTGTGTGGCTCAAATTTGGTGATCAAGGAATCATTGGCCACTTTGGGAAAATGGGTCCCACCTAGATATTTTGGCCCTGAACTAGTTTTCACACATTTCTAAGTGAACAAACAATTTTAGCAGTTGTGTTCTATGTGCTTCTCTTACACTCTTAGGGTCTTTCACCTAAAAGGAGAGAGATAGAACCCAAAAATTGAAGTGACTCACTCATATTAATGTAAGTATGGTGAAATTATGACTAAATGAAATGATCTAGATGAAACTAAATGATGTAATTGACTGATTATGAATGCAAAACTAAGGTAATATGCAATGTTGGAAAACACAATGTGATATGTAGAAAATGCAATAGAAATGAAAACTAATGAAACAGAATAGAACAAGGTAAAACAGAGTGCACCTGGGAATTAGATGATGAATATGGAATGCTCTAAAATCTGGCAGAGATCAATGTAAATCACTAGTGGGAATCATTCACCACTGATGGTGAATTAGTCCTACTTTTCACAAAAACACCTAAAAACTACTTTCTGACTATCGAGTAATAGAATATGGTCCAAAATGACCTTTTTCAGCCTTAAGGTGGGAATAATTCACCACTGATGATGAACCAATCCTCTTCCAAAGTTCTATGAAATCAAAGGTCAATTTTGTAGCTCTAGATCTACACTTGTCTTCTTCTCAGGTTGACGGAGTCAAATCTGCAAAAAATAGACTGTAGGTTCTCTCAAAGCTTGAAATAGGGTTTAGTTGACTTGAAACACTTTGTTAACTTGTTGAACACCTTTAAAAACCTTATTGCTTGAAAATTTTGCATACAAAATTTTTCAAACACACATGCAAAAGCGGGAAAATGGTTAAGGGTTAGAGTATAGGGATTTTCCTTGGTCAAATCCCACTTTAGTAATCAAACCCTTAATGAAGAAATGAAATGAAATGCATAAGGAATGATGAATAAACATGCAAATGTCCTAAAATCACCACAAACTTGTTGAATAAATTTAAAGATATGTTAATGGCTGCTCCAAGATGCTTGATTCAACAATTCTATGATGCTTCAATACTTGAATGGATAGTTGAATGCTTGAATGAATTATGCAAATGGGGGTTGAAATGAGAAGAAAAACACTTATTTATACACACTTATGCTGTAATAACCTAATAATACATCATCATAAATTGACATAAGGTATTTTTAAATAAAAACTTGAAAGAAATTTTGAATTATTTTGAATTTAGAACCAAGAGGGACTCATTCACCACCCATGGCGAATGGGTCCCACCTTGGGCTTGTAAGTGGCTGTGGGGAATTAAGTCATAGTTAATGTTATTTTTCAGGTTTACACTAAAAAATACACTTAAATAAGTCTTATGAGTGCATAAAGGGGTCAAATAAAGGATAAGAATGGTGTAAATAGTGAAATCTAGCCTAGAAAAGTGTGAAATCTTGTTACAAGATTTTACAACATTTTAAAATAGGAATTGACAAGTGATGAAAAGGTGATTTTTAGGTGAATTATAATGAAAAGAGTCTAGAAAAGTGTAGAAATGTGTTACAACACTTCACAACACCTTCACAAGATGTCATAATAAGAATTTTAAGGACCTAATATGAATGCATAAGCTACATTACAACATTAAATCAAAGCAAGACAAGTCAAACATCATAGATAAAGACCTAAAAGACCATGAAAATGTCAATGATCTATTTTTCTATGGTACATTTAGCCCCCATATTAGTGAGAGGATGAACTTGCTTCAAACTCACACTAAAGTAGCCATGCATATCGAGAGGGATACAAATGCATGTATGCTAGCAAGATGGAATGACAAAGATCAAGAGGGATGATCAAGCCCCCAAGATGAAGATCTCATGGAAAACTAAACATAAGAACAAAGGAACGCAAGTGAGAAAGAAAGAGTAGAAAAGGGAGAATTAGATCAAGCTTCGATCATTTTTCCAACTAGTTGTGGATTAGATCTAGGTTGTTTGTGACAAAAAGAGAATGCATACTCAGTCTAGGATGACAAAACTCATGGCGATCTTTTGGGTGAGAAGACCCAAAAGGGTGAAGGACATCCAATAGTTGGTATGCACTCACAAACACATAGGCGATTGTGGGGAAAGTCATGCCACTAAATGGGCTTCCCGCTCAACCATATCAAATTTATACCTCCTAATAATGTTAATAAGCTGCCACAAGAGAAATTTCCAGTTCGTGCTTCATGAGACAAGAAAAGCTCTGTATACTTAGAACTCATGAACAAAGAGCAAGGTACCACAGGCATGCAAGATGCATTATGCAAGGTGGCAATGCTATAAAATGTAAAATTAAAAAGATGTTCAAAGGAGCCTTGTTAATTTTATGCAAGGTTTATCACCGAGGGAACATTGAGTCTAATGTCTCCAAGAGAGGAACAATCAAAGAATAGAATATATATTCACAACTTAGGGGATTCAATGCATCACATCAGCTACTAAGAGGAATGTAATATGCTAAGATAGATCACACTTATGAAGGACATCACACCCAATGTCATCCACAAAGTGACGAACGCATTAGGTGAAGTGAAAAGCTACACTAGGAACCAAGAATGCAAATGAAATGATGCCAATGTATGCCCCCACTTTGAAGGAATTGCTACATAGTGTTCTATGAGAAATTACTTTAAAGTAGGAAAGGAAAAATGCAAAAAGAAAACAAGACATGAGATCCAACTTGGAAAGCCCCTATGCCAAGTCATATGTTTCCAAGTAAGGCCACTTCATGTAAATGAAAAAGAAAAAAAAGGAAAAAGAGTTTCCCCCTAGAAAGGAACACACAAAAAACATAAAGGATCCATGCATTTGGGGTCAGTATGTTCATTGCTGCAGTGTTTTGATTAAAGACCTTAGAACTTTCATCATTCCACAAAGCATATAGAAATGGAAGAATGACACAAAGAGAGTGAAAACAAAAGAAAAACATAGTCTATTTTAGGTCAACATGGAAGAGATATTGCAATCTCAATGCTTTGCATTTTCCCCAAAAGGAAAACACAAGCAAAAAGAAAACAAAAAGGCAAAAGAAAAGGAAAAGCTTTTGGGTCAACATGAGGGAGACATTTCAGTCTCAATGCCTTGCATCATCCCCAAAAGGAAAAACACAAGAAAAAATAAAAAAGGAAAAGGAAAAGGGACATTTTGGGTCAAGATGAAGGAGACATTTTGGTCTCAATTCCTTGCATCATCCCCAAAAGGAGAACACAAGAAAAGGTAAAAAATGAAAAGGAAAAGGGACCTTTTGGGTCAACATGAAGGAGACATTTCAGTCTCAATGCCTTGCATCATCCCCAAAAGGAGAAAACAAAACAAAAGGAAAAAAGAAAGAAAATTTTGGGTCAACATGGAAGAGACATAGGATGTCTCAACACTTTGTGTCATCCCAAAAAGGAGAAACACAAAACAAACGCGAAAAATAAAATGCAAAATTTATGACATATAGAAGAATAGAGGTACAAATAGAGGAAGTACACAAAGAGAGAGAGAACATGAAACACACATTATAGGGGAACACAATACACATATAAAAGAAAATCAAAGAAAATGGAAAATGTAAAATGAACTAGGAATGCAAATGCAAGTCAACCATTAACCAAGTTATTGACTTTGCAGTCTTAAGCAGGAAAATTAATAACACAGTTAAGAGACAAAGATAAATGCATTATGAGAACAAGGCTAACAACTTCTTTCCTCCATAGAGTGTAAGAATGAGCCAAGGTAGGTGATGGGAAGGATCATGCAATAGTGAGAATGGAAAATTCTACAACTATGGCATGATAAATGGATGTGGTTTTAAGGAATGATAGGAAAGTAGTCGGTATCAGTGAAGTGATACTTGATCAGTATGTCCATCAATGTCCAACATTCATCAGTTCGGTGGCCAAGAAGATGATATTTGCAATATGGTATGTTATAATATTTAAGATAGATGACCAATCTATTCATAGGTGGTAAGAGTATAAGGCCTTTTTTAAAAAAAAAATTTAAGTCTCCTTTCACATTTAAGTGGTTGATGGAGAGGAAACTTTAGTTTCTTCAATTTGTAGGGTCATTTTCATTTACTAGTTTCTCCTTTCTCATGAATGGAAGGAAGAGAACCCATAGGTTTCCTAGCATCCTTGTCATTCGAATTAGGTAATGGTTTTTCACGTAGAAGGAGAATGTTCAAGTAAGGAGGAGAATCAAAGATCACTGTACCATCATCTCAAAGTCTTTGATGTTCAAAAGGAGGCTTATCGTCATGAGGAGGATCTATATATCCTAATCCTATTGTTTTTTCTTCTATTTTTTTTTGTTCGAGAAGTTGGTGAATGATATGCTCATTTGTTGTGTCACAACCTTGTTTACTTAGGATATTAAATCCTTTGCCATATGTTTCTTCAAGGTTGATTTTTGTGTTTGTGAATTTTTTATCATAAAATGGTTGAGGATGTGGTTGTTTAGAGGAACTAGGTCCACTTGATGGAGGGAACTTAGGTCCTTGATTTGTTTCAGGATGTAGGTATCCAAAGCAATCAGGAGGTGCAACAATAGGAAGGTATTGTGACTTCATGGATTGGTAAAAGGTTGCATTGGCTTCAACGTTATCAAGAAATTAATTTAAGAACTTGTTCATGCTATCATCATCTTCTCTAATGATGTCTACATCATGAGAAGGACAATCATGAGGAGTTGAAGGAGCATGACGAAGCTCAAGGTCATTAGGATCACAACCAAAGGCACAATTGGACATGTCTACTAGGGATTTAAATGAATTCCAAAACTTGTTAAAAGAAAAATCCATGATGACAATGAATGCAAGTAAACTAAGATGAAAGAAAGAAGAGAAAACAAACAATCTAGAAAGTATAACAGATAGTAACTACAGAAAATTGTAATGCAAAAATACCCAGAAAATGCAATTTAAAATGTGCAGGTGGACTGATTCGCTTAGGGTGGCAAATGAGTCCACGTATGAGATTTTATTATTTTTTTCAGAAAATTTAAAGTGAATTCAATGCTTTTTAGATACAGAATGAGGATGAAAATGCAAATTTTTAGTTTTTTTTTAATGATATTGATATGAAAAAATGAAGTCTATATGAATCTTCACTAATGCAATTTGAGAAACCCTAGGATGCAAAAAAGAAGAAGAAAGGGTAATTGAATGTTGATGTAAAGGAAAGCTAAGATGCAAGATGCAATTGAAATTAGAAAGTTAAAGTGTTCAATATGTAGGTTCACTAAAATGAACCAACAATTTTAAAAGTGTGTTCTATGTGCCTCTTGATGAGCCTTAAATATGCTCATAGTTTGAACTTTTGATACTCTTACTTTTTGTTTAAACCTGTTGATTAAAGACTTTTCGGGTGGTATCTTGTAGCAATGAATTAAATATTCCTGTATCTTGAAAACTTCATTAATTACCTTTTTCACCTCCCGCATGGCTGATATATGCTTATGATTTTGGATAATGGAATAGGATTAACATGTGATTAATGAATAGATGTCCTGTTACTTGTGTGTATGTTTTCCTTCGCCTCTATCATTTATTGTAGGATTGTTGGAGGTAGCAGAAACTGATCAAGCGCAAGAATCTCGACTCTGTTGAAGAAGTCATTCCAGTAATAACTCTTTGACCAAATCTTTGGGAAGAAGCTTTAATGATCCTTTGATCTAGGGAGTGTGTAATGCTATATTTTCTCTGGGTCGTGTCGAGTAGATAGACTTTCATTTATGAATATCTTTTCCACGGATTCAGAATGTATTTATGATCACGACTTCCTCTGTTAGTTAGTTTGTTGTCTTTTTCATTTAAATAACCATTCCTCCTGTGCGAGTGGATGAGGATGAAATAGTATGTGTTAAAATTAAGTTGAATAAGCAATAGAGTTCACTGTTAAGTTTTTCTTCTCAAAATAGAGTAATCGATGTATCCTGGTTCTGAGTATGAATAAAATTCGAGGAAGCTTTGAGTCAACTTCTTGTGTAATCTAGTTGATGCTTGCTAAGGGGGACCACTTAGTAAGTATTCTGTAGCAAGTTGTTGTAGTTAACCATTCATTTCATGTTGATTGCCAGTTAGAGTCTATTTCTATAGATTTCAACGCAAACTCAACTTTGTATTGTTCCTACAGCATTGGGAATCCATCCCTGTGTCTGTTCCTGCAGCATAAAGCTAGTTCATAGTTTTTCCATTAATAATAGCTATTATGATTTCTATTTTAGCCGAGTTGTGTTTGAGTTAAGAAGCTTTACGTTGCATTACTTTTAAGTATTTTCTTTCTATATATGGTGACTGGAAACTAGTTCTTAGTGCACATACCGTGCTGCTCCATTTAAAGTATACGTGCCCTAGTTTGACAAGTAAATGAACGACCATGAGAAGAAGTTAGTCGCTTGTTGGAATGTCCAATTCCCAGGTTTAGTTTTGCTATGATTTTATATCATTTTGTGGGTATGCCCATTTTTGGCGCCGTTGTCAGGGATGGTGTCAATCTAAGAACCTGCTATAGTCATTGTTAGCAGTAGTTTAGTTAGTTGCTTAAGTATTTTCAAATTCTTTTCAAATACCATTTATTCTATTGCATGCATAGAAGAAGAAGAGATGCACTGGGAAGGTTCCTCCCTAAAAACCTGTTTGTTGAATTACCATTTAACCTAGTTGACAAAGAACCTAAGGAAAATCCATTTGCTTTAATATTCGAGCATGTAAATATGGAAAATAACCCACCTAATCCACCTCCTGCTTTTGAGTTTCCCATTGTTCCTCAGCAAGACACTGATAACCTCAACAATATTCCTTCTTCACTACTTCCCAAGTTCTATGGCCTAGTTACGGAGGACCCTAAAACTTTCATGTTTGAGTTTGATATCCTTTGTCGCAGTTATGACTACACTTCAGATGCTCACAAACTAAAGTTGTTTCCTTCCACCTTGAAGGAGGGAGCTCTTAGATGGTTTATGAGTTTGGGAAGGGGTGTTGTTGATAGTTGGGCAGTCATGCAAACAAAATTCCTTGCGAAATATAAGGAATATTATAAGAGTGCTAGTAAAGGTGACGACATATTCAGAATTCAGTAGGAGGATGAAAGTCTGGAGGATTATATCTCCAGATTCTTGTTTTCCCTGAAAAGGAATTCAAACCATACTCTCAATGAAGACTCTCAGAAACTACTTTTTCTAAGGGGAATCAGTGATGCTTGTATATACGCCATGGACTTGATGGGAGAAGGTGATATAACTCAACTACCTTGGGATGACATTAAGAAAATATGTCTCAATTACTCTCAAGCAAATGTGAAGAAAAGTCGAGGTCATCAGGCTATAGTGGGAAAGTCTTCTTCCGGTGGAGTCTCCTGAATGGAGATAACAAATTTGTTGTTTGATTTCAAGCAGTATATCATTAACAATATGGCTACACAACTGGACACTATGCTAGCTCAGAAGAAACATGAGGCAGCTGAAGCAATCTTGGCTGAGTTTTGTCCACATTGTAGGTAGAAGAAATGAGATTGCAGATGCAAGATGGTGGCTAATCTGGAAGCTAAGCAATTACCTACTGACTTTAAGCCAGTAGAAGGTGATGATGATCAAGTGTTCTACGTTGCACAAAGGAGACCATGGGCTCAAAGACAAGGTATGCCTCAAGACCCTTTGACTTTTGGTAATCCTTATTCTAGCTATAATAACCAATGGCAACCCTCATATGAACCACCACCACCTTGGAATACATCTCAACCAAATTGGCCTAATTATCAGTCCCCCCAATGGCAATCTCCTCAAGGAGGTTGGTAGCAGCCACAAGGACAATGGACCCCACTCCAGGGTAATTGGCAGTAGAGTCCTCAATGGAGAGGTCCTCAGGAATGGCAGAACCAGTCCCCTGGGTTCCTGCAGCTTCAACAGCCACAACCTCAGGCCCTCATGCCACCTCCTGCACAACTGCCACAAATACTGTCCCTCCAAAACAAACACCTATGCTTGCTCAGCCATTGCCAAATCCCAATAATGAGCAATAGTAGCAGCCATAGCAGCCCACATATTTTGCTGAAGCCAACCAATATCAAGCTTATGCTTTAAACCTTCATGATATCCATTTGAGGTATGGAACCATTCTTCCTGCTCCACAACCGCCTTTAATTATTGAGATGCCAGATTCACCCCCTGAAGAACCTATTATACTTGTTGTTCCTACTGAGCAAATGCCTATAACTGATACTGTTTCTAAAGAGCCTATTTTGCAAAGTCAAGACAAACCACCTTTTCCTCAGAGGTTACAAAGTACCACACCTAAATCCATGGAAGAACCCACTTTTGACATTCTCGATCAGCTAAAGAATGTACAAATTCAAATCCCTTTATTTTAGGCCATTAAAGATGTTCATATTTTTGGAAAAGTCATTAAAGAGGCCTGTTTAAAGAAGCTTGGATGGAAGAAAAAGGATCTCCATACAATTCATGTCTTAGGGAAATTGGTTGATATAATGTTGGGAAATGTAGTCATTCCAAAGTACATTGACCCTGGAAGTCCTGTAGTGCAAATACATATAAATGGCCAAATTGTAAAAATGTTTTGATTGACCTTGGTGCTGCCATCAATGTCATGACCAAGCATACTATGGACTACTTGAACATTCTAAACATTAGGTCTACACCTTTAGTCTTGCAGCTTGCAGATAGCTCCATAGTCAAACCTAATGGAATGGTGGAAGATGTAATTGTTACTCTTGAATCTTGGGAGTATCTAGCTGATTTTACAATATTATCTGTTAAGGAAACTTTAGGAGGATACCTAGTTATCCTAGGTAGACCATGGTTAGCAACTGTTGATGCTTTTATAGGATGCCATTCTGGAGATATGACTATTTCTGATGGACAGTCCACAAAAAAATTGGCTTTGTATCCACCTGCTAGACCTCAACTAAATTTGTCCCAACCTATTTGGCCAGATGTGGGGGAAGAAACTGAAGAAGCCAATTCGTTGGTTCAATTAATGATACTTCAAATTGATCCATTCTCACAACTTCAGAATGAGGATGCCTTGCTTTTTCAAATTTTGCAGTCTAACTCTGATACGGGTAGTTCATCTGATCCAAACAATAGTCATCTACAATGTTTCCTACAGTAATTAAATTTTGAGAGTTTGCTGCCTAAATTTCCTACAATTTTTCATAACTTGCTTCCACAAGAGGTACAAACATCACCTGTAGATTCTATGAGTGATCTCACGAAGCAGATAGAATTATCTCCAGGTCACTGTTTGAATATCAATAGCAAACTATCACAATCTCAACAGGCTGTCCTATTCAAAATGCTACAAGATCACCAAAAAGCTTTTGCATGGGAATATGGGGACATGCAAGGAATAGATCCTCGAATTTTTACTCATAGGATCTATATCAAAGAAGACTGTTTACCAGCTAGGCAGCCTCAAATAAGAATAAATCCAACACTTAGAGAAATAGTTAAGAATGAGCTTCAAAAGTTGCTTGATGTTGGTTTTATTTATCTAATTTCTGACAGTCAGTGGGTCTCTCCATTGGTTATTGTCCCTAAAAAAGGAGGAAAATGGAGAGTGTGTGTAGATTACAGAGAGTTGAACACTGCCACTAAAAGAGATCACTTTCCACTGCCCTTTGTAGACCAAGTGCTAGACTCATTATCTGATAAAAGATATTTTTCCTTCTTGGATGGCTACAGTGGGTACAATCAGATAAAAATTGCCCTTGAAGATCAAGATAAGACCAATTTTACCTGTCCATGGGGGACATTTTCTTACTCAATCTTGCCTTTTGGTCTATGCAATGCGCCAGCAACATTTCAGAGAGCAGTAATTAGTATTTTTGCTGATATATCTCATGACTATATGGAGATTTACATGGATGACTTCACTACCTATGGAGTTACATTTGAAGAAGCACTGGTGAATTTAGAAAAAGTATTGAAAAGATGCAGAGAGAAAAATGTGTCTCTAAACAGTGAAAAGTGTTTTATAATGATGGAAGAAGGTATTGTTCTTGGCCATCATATTTCCAAGAATAGAATTCAAGTTGACCCTGCTAAAATTGAATTTATTCTGAATTTACAAACTCCTGTAAAACAAAAGGATGTCAGAAGCTTCTTTGGTCATGCAGGGTATTATAGAAGGTTTATAAAAGATTTCAACAAAATTGCCAGTCCACTATATTCCTTATTAACCAAGGAGTCACAATTTGATTAGACGGAGGCCTGTGAAAAATATTTCCTGCAACTAAAGGACTTGCTTACTAAAGCCCCTATTCTTCAAAGTCCAAAGTGGACTTTTCTTTTTCACATACATGTTGATGCTTCGGATTTTGGTATCGGGAAAGTTTTAATCCAAAAAGAAAATTCACTTGAGCATGCTATCTATTTTATCAGCAAAAACCTTCAAGGTCCTGAGCTAAACTACACTATTATAGAAAATGAGTTGTTAGCAGTAGTGTATGCTTTGAATACATTTAGGCATTATGTCATAGGTTATCAGATATTTGTCCACACTGACCATGTAGCAATCAGGTATCTTATGAACAAGCCTGCCATTTCTGGTAGGTTGGCAAGATGGCTTCTGTTGTTACAAGAATTTGACATTAAAATCATTGATAAACCAGGAAGAGCTAATGTTGTAGCTGATTTTATATCAAGGCTTCAAATAACTGCACCTGCTGAACACGAAGTCATTGATGATAGGTTCCCTGATGAACACCTATTTTCCATTGCTGCACATACTCCATGGTATGCAGACATTGCCAATTATCTAGCAGCAAGTAGAATACCAGCTCACTTTTCCCCAAAAGAAAAGAAACTGTTAATTGAGAAAAGTTTTAACTTTTCATGGATTGCAAATTGTCCGTTTTACACTGGACCTGATCAAGTTATGTGAAGATGTGTAAGAGAAGATGAGACTTATGATATCTTGCATGTTTGCCATGATGAACCATGCGGGGGACATTTTGCATCAAAGAGAACATCAATGAAGGTTCTTACAACAAGATACTATTGGCCAACATTACACAAAGATGTTGTAGCTTACACAAGGAAATGTGATAGATGCCAACGTATGGGAAGAACAACCAGGTCAGATGAAATGCCACTGTATCCATAGGTAATTGTCACCCCCTTTGATAAATGGGGAATGGATTTTGTTGGACCAATTGATCCACCATCAAATGGTAAATCATACATTCTGGTTTGCATGGATTATGTAACAAAGTGGGTTGAAGTAAAGGCAATGACTCATGCTCGTGATAACAAGGTTGTTGAATTTCTGTATGAGAAAATTTTCACTAGATTTGGAGTTCCCAGAGAGCTTGTAACTGATTAGGGATCTCATTTCACATCCAATTTGATCACTGCACTAATGAATGACTATAAAATCAAACATAGGAAGTCTAGCCCCTATCACCCTCAAGCCAATGGTCAAGCAGAGGTTACAAATAGGGAAATTGAGGTGATACTAACAAAAATAGTGCAACTTCATAGGAAAGATTGGAGCCGTAGACTTCTTGAAGCAGTATGGGCCTACCGAACTGCATGGAAGACAACAACTAGGTTTACACCTTTTGAACTACTTTATGGGAAAACAGCCATGTTGCCCATTGAATTTAAGCATAAAACTTTGAGGACAGCTCTTGAACTCGATATAGAAATATCTGAAGCACAGAAGGAACATCTCCTGCAACTAAATGCTTTGGACGAAATGAGAAAAGCTGCCCTACATCATACAGAAGCAGTCCAACAACAAAGAAAGAAATGGCATGATCAACACATCAAAACCAAGCAATTCTTTGCTGGTGATTGGGCTCTACTATATGATTCCAGATATCAAGAAAATCAAGGTAAGCTGACAACACGCTGGCTCGGTCCCTATGAAGTTAAGAATGTGTTTGATAACGGATCAGTACAGCTAGCCATAATTGATCCAGTCCATTTTAAATTGCTAGCTAATTGCCACCGACTGCGGTTATATCATAAGCTGACATCAAAGGAAGAGTTCCTGAAGAAGTTTGTTTCAATTGGTCTTCCTGCAGCAAAAGGCTTAGGCCTTTTTCCTGCAACTTCTCTTTAAGTATTGTGTTGACCGCCCATAATAAAGTTTTCTTTTTAAAAGAAAACCAATTTTATTCGTTTCTTTTCATCTATCACATCATTCATTTCTTTATCTGTCACGTCATCCATATCGCTACTCTGTCTCATTCATGCATTCAATCTTCTAGCTATCATTACATGATACACTATTGTTCTTTATGGCATTCCCAAGAACTAAATTCAAGGTACGCAAAATCTTTTCATTATCTCATAATTTATTCTTTCTGTCTATACATTAATTGTAATGTATGCATCAATCATAATTGCATGCTTTAATCCTATCAACTTGCACATGTGAGGACACATGTCGAATGCTAAGTAGGGGGCGAGGGTATTCTATTTTCAAAATTTCCTGTGCCAAATTTACATTTGCTCAAAATAGTTATGATCTTGTACTTTCTAAAAGTATGATTTAAAAGCCATATCCTGAGAACAAATTAACTACTTAGTTTAAGTAGTTATTAAAACTATTTTATGCAAAACTCTAGTTGTTATTCTTGGTAAGGAAAAAGGAAAGTGCTGTAATGAAGAAGAGTCTTTTTCAAGCTTTCAACATCAGTTTGATTTTTTGTTTTAAAGATTTTTGATTATGGGTGGCCAACTGGTAAGGCACAAGCCTACAGCTCATGATGCGTTGATACAGGATCCTCAGTTAATGCAAGCATTTTCTAATTGTTGATGGTTAAATTATTTCTTGAGAATTGATTCTTTTGATGAAGAGGTTGCAGGCGAATTCTTAAGAACATTTTCAGAAAATGAGGCTACGGTTTGGGGCTTGACAGTGGCTATGATAGAGGAAAGAATTTTAGAAGTTACTAGATTACCGGCAGTGGGTGAAAATTTTCCTGTTGGAAGGGATGCTATCTCTGCTAGGGCAGAGTTTACCCTACCAGCTGATGGGCCTTTGGAAATTTCAAAGCAAGGATGCAAAAGAATGTCCTTGCCTTATCCATACTTTGAATACGCCATCTTTGTTATCAGGTATTTAGCTTGTGAAGGGCGCTTCTCTTACCTACATTCATATCATTTCAAATTGTTAAGTCATATGAGACATGGACTAGTAGTGAATGTTCTGAATTTATTGTTGAACCTTTCACAAAATAGTGCACATGAAAACCAAATGGGTAAACAAAACTCTATCACACATCATGCCCTAATAAAACTTTTGGTTGAGCGATCTTTAAGAGATGTTTCACCTCTTTCTTGGAATGAGTTTGTTGTCTGAAAAAGTCTTCAACCACCTAAACCCCCTAGGGTACTACCCACACAGCCTAGAAGAAAGAAAATGAGAATTGAGTCCACAAGTACTAAAACAGAGCAAGAATCTACTGCTCCTACAGCACCCAGTCCTGTAGCTTCCATACCGACATCCTCTACTAGTGTGCAAACAAGGTCTGCTACTAGGAGGGAAAAGGGAAAGACAATTATAGGTGCTCAAGTCATCTGGGGTAGGGTAGACTCCTGAGTTGGACTCACATACTTGAAGACAAAAACTTTTTGCCTCAACCTCTCCTACAAAGTCTTCCCCTATTTCTGTCTCTTCTGCAGCAACACCCGTTAATACTCCAATTTCAATTTCTTCTTCCCCCAGGGCTGAGTCTGGATCTTCAAGACCAGCTAGGAAGAGGACTGCTAAGGAAGCATCTTTTGCTACTACTTATGCAAAACTACCAAGGAGTTCATTGAGAAAATAGTCTAAGCCTGCTGCAACCTCCATATAAACAGAAACTATCATAATATCAGAGGATTCTGCTGAGTCAGGTCATGATAACTCCCTGAATGTATCTGCAAATGTTCCACAAAGCTCATTTGCTATTCCTGAGGCAGCACAACCTAGTAATGTTGATAAAGGGAAAATGCTGAGTCTGGACAACTTGGCTTATGTAGCTGAGAAAATTTCTGAGGAAGAATAATCTTCTCCTGTACGACAACAAGGTTTCATCCTGTAGCAAGAGGATTGTGTCCTACAGCAAGAAGAAGGTGTGCTTGAACCACCTGAAATACCTTATAATAATCCATTGCCCACTCAAGTTTGCACAAATTTAGTTGTGTATAAAAGGACTCTACTGATTGCATACTTGAAATTTCTGAAAGTTAATTGGAAGCCTGTGTCATTCTAGACTTTATGTTTTCCCCATCTCACCAAAACTGAAGTCCAGCAAATTTTATGGGATGAAGAAAAGAAAAAGCTACGCAAGGAAATTGAAAGGCAAACGCAAGAAATTCAAGATATGCAGAACAAAATGGATAAAATGATAAAAATAACTGGACAGATAATGGAGTGTAGGACGCCACCCAAAGTATATGCAATGTGCCTAAAGGAACAATTTCTTTGGTTCAAATTAATGATGATCTCCAGAAATTTGGATCCTGAAATTGAAACAGCCAAAGAATTCTATGATGCTTATTAAGTGGCCCCTAATTGGTTGAAAAACTCCATGTGTGAACTTTATTTACATGGTTATTTAATTCCTATAGAAACTGAAAGGAACCCCCTTCTTTATATTGGTGATATTCATCTAAGAGCACTTATGTCTTGGGCTGCAAATGAGGTCAATTATGGGAGACAATTGGAAACTTATGAAGAAGCAGAAAGAGATGAACCTATTCTTCTAAGAGCTGAGAGTTTAGATCCACGCACAGTTTTTAGAACCTGGCTTAAAGTTACTTATGGATCGAATTACCCTTAGGAAAGAGTGAAAAAATTTCATATCAGAAAATAGGTATACAATGAGTTCAAAGAACAAAAATATATATTTTGGAAACTTGCCTCTTCTAGGATTGAGGCAAGGTGGGAGAAATTAATAGTTGGTCTAAGAAGGACAGAGCCTCATAGTCCATTGAACTTCACAACAACACTCAGGAGATCAGAAAGGTACATGCAACTGGGTTTGCAAAGCAGATTTGAATTATGGATGCCACTGACCTTCCAACCTCCAGTTTTAATATGGCCACTCTATCCTTACCAAGCCAAGGAAATTAATGAAGAAATAGAGAAGCACAAATATGAAATATGGGAGTTTACCAGAGGTTTTTACTACAAGTTTGGAACTTCATTGCAGGGTCATGCTTCTCCAACAAATTTCAGGGAAATAGCAAGGAAAGTCAATGCTGGAGGACTAGCATTACGCTAAGTAGGGGGAAAAATGATGAGCCTTAAATATGCTCATAGTTTGAACTTTTGATACTCTTACTTTTTGTTTAAACCTGTTGATTAAATACTTTTCGGGTGGTATCCTGTAGCAATGAATTCCATATTCCTGTAGCTTGACAACTTCATTAATTACCTTTTTCACCTCCCACATGGCTGATATATGCTTATGATTTTGGATAATAGAATAGGATTAACATGTGATTAATGAATAGATGTCGTGCTACTTGTGTGTATGTTTTCCTTCACCTTTGTCATTTATTGTAGGATTGTTGGAGGGAGCAGAAACTGATCAAGCACAAGAATCTCGACTCTGTTGAAGAAGTCATTCCAGTAATAACTCTTTGACCGAATCTTTGGGAAGAAGCTTTAACGATCCTTTGATCTAGGGAGTGTGTAATGCTATATTTTCTCTGGGTCGCGTCGAGTAGATAGACTTTCATTTATGAATATCCGTTCCACGGATTCAGAATGTATTTATGATCACGACTTCCTCTGTTAGTTAGTTTGTTGTCTTTTTCATTTAAATAATCGTTCCTCCTGTGTGAGTGGACGAGGATGAAATAGTATGTGTTAAAATTAAGTTGAATAAGCAATAGAGTTTGGTGTTAAGTTTTTCTTCTCAAAACAGAGTAATCGATGTATCCTGGTTCTGAGTATGAATAAAATTTGATGAAGCTTTGAGTCAACTTCTTGTGTAATCTAGTTGATGCTTGCTAAGGGGGCCCACTTAGTAAGTATTATGTAGCAAGTTGTTGTAGTTAACTATTCATTTCATGTTGATTACCAGTTAGAGTCTATTTCTATAGATTTCAATGCAAACTCAGCTTTGTATTGTTCCTGCAGCATTGGGAATCCATCCCTGTGTCTGTTCCTATAGCATAAAGCCAGTTCATAGTTTGTCCATCAATAATAGCTATTATGATTTCTGTTTTAGCCGAGTTGTGTTTGAGTTAAGAAGCTTTATGTTGCATTACTTTTAAGTATTTGCTTTCTATAGATGGTGACTGGAAACTAGTTCTTAGTTCACATACCGTGTTGCTCCATTTAAAGTATACGTGCCCTGGTTTGACAAGTAGATGAACGACCATGAGAAGAAGTTAGTCGCCTATTGGAATGTCCAATTCCTAGGTTTAGTTCTGCTGTGACTTTTATATCCTTTTGTGGGCGTGCCCACTTCTCTTACACTCTTAAAATTTTTCACCTAAAAGGAGAGAGATAGAACCCAAAAATTGAAGTGGTTCACTCAAATTAATGTAAGTATGATGAAATTATGAATAAATACAATGATCTAGATGCAACTAAATGATGTAATTGATAGATTATGAATGCAAAACTAATTTAATATGCAATGTTTGAAACAAGAATGTGATATGTAGAAAATGCAATAGAAATGAAAACTAATGCAAACAAAATTGAACAAGGTAAGAAAAAGTGCACAAGGGAATTGGATGATGAATCTAGAATGCTCTAAAATCTAGCCAAGATCAATGTAAATCACTAGTGGGACTCATTCGCCACTAATGGCGAATCAGTCCTTCTTCTGATAAAAACACCTAAAAGTTGCTTTTCGACTGTCGAGAACTAGAATCTGACAAAATCACCTTTGTTAGCCTTAATATGGGATTCATTTGCCACTAACAGAGAATCAGTCCTATTCCAAAATTATGTGAAATCAAAGGTCAATTTTGTAGCTCCAAATCTACACTTGTCTTCTTGTTGGCTTGATGGAGTCAAATTTGAAGAAAATAGACTGTAGGTTGTCCCCAAGCTTGAAATAGGGTTTAGTTTACTTGAAACACTTTGTTGACTTGTTGACCACCTTTCAACACCTTATTGCTTGAAAAATCTACATGCAAAAGTCTGCAAACACACATGCAAAAGGGGGAATATGGTTAAGGGTTAGAGTATAGGGATTTTCCTTGGTCAATTCCCACTTTGGTAATCAAACCCTCAATGAAGAAATAAAATGAAATTAACAAGGAATGCTGAATAAACAACATGCAAATGTCCTAAACTCACCACAACCTTGTTGAAGAAATATGAAGATATGTCAATGGCTACTCCAAGATGCTTGATTCAACAATGTTATGATGCATCAATACTTGAATGGATGATTGAATGTTTGAATGAATTATGTGAATGGGTGTTGTAATGAGAAGAAAAACACTTATTTATAAACACTTATGCCCTAATAACCCAATAATACGTCATCACGGGTTGACATAAGGTATTTTTAAATAAAAACCTAAAATAAATTTTGAATTATTTTGAATTTGGAGCCAAGAGGGACTCATTCACCACCCATGGCAAATGGGTCCCACCTTGGGATTGTAAGTGGGTGTGGGAAATTAAGTCACATTTAATGTTAGGGTATGTGCAAGATCATGATGGGCCAAAAAGTGGTGATATGATGGGTATGTGTAGGGTATGTGGTTGACGACTTTGTTTTTACCCAAAATTGATGAAAAGAAAAGGTTTTTAAAGGACATTCTCAGCTTTCCACCAATATAAATTACATATACTTACTTTGAATTTAAGAAATAATTGTTATTCATTTTCTATTTGAATTACAACTAAAGTATTGATTGATAGGCTAGTTGAAAAACATCTATAGCTTTCAAACGGTATCACATTTTTTGAATCTGAAACATGTGTCGCATTCCATGATTCACATACGATAGGATTAAAAAAAAAAATGAATTTCATGAAGTTTTGACCAAGTTAAGGTGGTCAGACATACGATATTTTATATTTTTTAAAAGTTATAATAAAAAAATCATAATTAATTATTTTCTTGGAAAAAAATTACAAAAAAATATGCATCACACTAGGACACGATTCCTCTACTTAGATCTAAAATCTTATAAAATCATTTTATTGTGGTTAGGGTGGTTAGACAGACACCTAATTCTTATTTTTTCCCTGAAATTCAAGTACTACTGCATTGAAATTTCAAAATTTCACCAAATAGATTTAAAAAAAAAAAAAACCTAGTAGTTTAGAAACTAAATTCAATTTTCCACAAATTCTATTCTTACATAGTTTTGAAATAATATAGATAACTTATTCAAATTTGTACGTCAAGTTTCCTAACTTTGATTTGTCTGACTTTTTTGCCACTTAAGGGCCTATTTTTTCTATGATGATCCTAGACATACCCATTATTTGTCAGGTTTACATTAAAAAATACACTTAATTAAGTCTTATGAGTGCGTAAAGGGGTCAAATAAAGCATAATAAAGGTGTAAATAGTAAAATCAAGCCTAGAAAAGTGTGGAATCTTGCTACAAGACTTTACAACACTTTAAAATAGGACTTGACAAGTGATGAAAAGGTGATTTTTAGGTGAATTATAATGAAAAGAGTATAGAAAAGTGTAGAAATGTGTTACAACACTTCACAACACCTTCACAAGATGTCATAATTAGAATTTTAAGGACCTAATGTGAATGCATAAGCTACATTGCAACATTAAATCAAAGCAAGACAAGTCAAACATCATAGGAGAAAGACCTAAAAGACCATGAAAATGTCAATGATCCATTTTTCTATGGTACACTAAGCACTATTTTTTTTTGGTCCCATACATTATGCCTAATGGGACTCACTTGCCACCTTGGCTGAATGAGTCCTCTATGGCTAAAAATCAAATTTAATTCAAACTTATGGTGGGATTTTATTCTCCTAGATCTGATGTTGGCTTATAGTGTTGTAATTTCAAGAATTTTTGCATAATTGAGTATAAATACAAGGTTCTTTCACTCATATTCACACCTAGCATTCAAGAGAGTTCACAAGAGAATTCAAGAGCTTTCATGGGTAGACTATCAATCATTTTAGAGCAGCATTCAAGTGCCAATCATCATTTCAAGGATTTCATATGTCATGTTTGTTATTGTGCTAACAATTGTGATGTAGGGTTTATGATTCAAGCAAGTGCTTCATGCAAGATCAAAATCATTCAAGAAAGAGTCAAGAACCACATCGATTGTAGCCATTTCAAGCACATTTGTAGTACCTTATTTCTAGGGTTTGGTGAGTTGCAACATTTTCTTTTGTTCATTCATTATTCTCCATTCAAATTTTCTTTCATTTCAAGGTTTAATTACCAACAAGGGGTTTGACCAAGGTAAACCCCTATTCACTAACCCTGCAAAATTTTCCCCTCTCCTTTGTGTGTTATTTGCAGTCTTAGGTTGCATATTTCATAAGGAGCAAGATTGGAGAAATATTTTCAAGTAATCAAAGTTATCAAAGTTGTCACCAAGCCTTGGAGAAAATTGGAGATCACCTATAGATTGCAAATCAAAGAATCAGATCCAAAAACCAGTCAAGAAGGACAGAGTAGATAGTGAAGAGAATAATGGACATTGAAAGCTTCAGAAAAGCCCAACTGGACTGATTCACCACTTTTGGTGAATGAGTCTGAATTCCTATCAATTTTCAATATTTTGCAAATCTTGATACCCTTTTGGCAGATTTTTGTTTTGGAACATTTCCCTAGAAATTGTACTAATTCACCCATCTTGGTGAATGAATCCCATTTAGTAGTAAAAGTAGCTATTCTAGAGTTTTATACCTCCATTCTTCCTTCTCTAGATTCCCAGGTGCACACTTTTTGTTTTATAGTTTTTTGTGTTGTTTTCCTCACTTTTCTAAGTCATTTAGTGTTTGTTTGCATTCAATTAGGGTTTTTCATTATAGCTTGCATTTCATTGTATTTTCCAAGTTTACACTTGGTGGTGAACCCCTCATTAGATCATATTCAATTCCTATGGCAACCCTATTGCAAGATACCTTTCTCTCTTGCATTGGGATCTCTAGGGTTATCCTTTCATAGGTGAATACCTTTGAAAGTGGGTGTGATAGTACTTAATCAACACTATCCACCATTTTCCTCGGTTCTAGTTTAAACTTGACAAATTTTGATTTCCTTTGTGTATTCATGTTTGAGTAGTGTTCCATATGTTAACTCATGCAATTTTTTGTATCTCTTATCTTGATCTAGATTTTTTTTTGAGGTTCTTTGATTCCAACAATCTCTAGTTCATCTTTGAAAAAATTTACAACTTTGAAATGCTTCAAGAGTTCTTCCTCATAATGTTTGTATCTTCATGGGACTTTTCTTTTAGGAGATTTTATCCAAGTTCTCTTTCTCTTTTGGAGGATAGTTTTTTCCAACTAGGTTTTCTATATTTCTCCATTTACGAGAGATTGCATCATACATGGATACCTCACCAAGCTGCATACTCATGACCCATTTATTTGTATCTATTGCACTTTTTTATCTTCCTCAGTATCACTTAAGGTGGGGGTGTTAAAGTGAATGATTTATCTATTCACTATAGCTTAAGTGAACTTAGGTTGATGAGGTTAGACAACATCTTGTCTAACTAAATGTGCAACCTTTTAGGCATCTAGATGTTACCTAGTTTTTTGGTAAATGTCATGTGCATACCTTTTTAGGTTGGAATACTTTCCATCTCACCTCAAAATTCACTTTTTGACACTTGTCACCAAGGTTAATGACTTGGTTAAATAGGTTTTTGGTTTCCACATCTCATGTGATCCAAAGATTAACACCTATAGGATACTTGTCTACTTTTTGTGCCACATCATGGAGAACGTTTCGATCAACATCATAGGTGGATTGCATCTTCTTTTGCTATTTATGCAAGGCCAAATTGTATATTTTAATCAAGTATTTTATCAATCTCTTTGATAATGTAAATTGGGCTCATTGTGTGCAAGCATTTTTGTGGAAGTACCAGGTTTTTGCTGTTAAGATCTTGTTAGAAATCCTAACACAACTTACATTTAGTAGTTTCATTAAAATATTCAAGAGAACAAAATTAGAAGCACATAACTTTATAATACCTCAAGTTTTCTTATATATCTTTACCTAGTCTTCATCTTATATACTTGATTTAAAAAAAAAAAATCAAATCTATCTATCAATCCCTTTATTCCAAAAGATCCTTTGTGTTTAGTTTCCAAAGTTTGAAGCATATGCTATTGAACTTCTTAATAATTCTACAAAATATGTTATCCATGATATATTTTAATAGAATTTAATATATCTAAAACAAAAAGGTTCCAATTGTAGAAAAAAAAATAACAATACTCCAAAATGAATGCATCCCCTTCTAATGAAGCCAACTAGGCTTGGACACTAAATATTGGTAATAGTGTGAAAATATAGATAAAATGTATTGGCCCCTAGTGCATTCAAACTCATTGACACTAATACATCATGCAAGAAATGAAAATAATAACAATACAATAAAAAATATTTTCCACCAAAAATTCCTAGGCTTGTATTAATCCTCAATCCAAAAAGTACACCAACACAATATACTTATCTCTCTAGTAATCCAACCAAATAAATATACTTATGAAATATATAAATTTTTATTTTGGATGTGGAACACTCAACATATGGGTACAAGAAAAACTACAAACCATTGGGTGAAGCCACAATAGTGGTTTACAATTTGATGGAGGAAGGAAAATCTATTTTTGTGTGATTCCACTAGCTCACGGGGTTCGCTTGAACTAGAATGTTTGAAGAAACCATTTAAGGTGTTTGGTTGAACCCTAGGGTTCGAGCAAAATACTGGTGTGAGTGAAACCTATAAAATTCAATGAAAAAGTAATATTTTAAGGGGTTCAAGTGAACCCCCATTCACTGGAACCCCTTTGAAATAGGGATTTTTAAAAAGCTTCATACATCACTGTCAAACAAACTGATAGTGAACAGAGCGGCGAATATGAACAGTGCTTCGACCGAACAGTGAATGAAAACTCCTTGAGAAGTTTATCAATGTGCAACACCTTGCCACAGTATATCAACCTCGACCTCCATAGCTCACCAAGTTGGTATTCTTTGTTGGAATATGTTGATATAAAATTGCATTTGTTTGAAAATTTGTAAACCCTAAATGTGATCAAAGAAATCCAATTTGTGCTATCATTTTATCATAGGATTCCATGAGATCAAATTTTTCATTTAAAATGAAGGAAAATTCCATGAGACCAAAAGTCCAAATAAATTCGATATTTAATTTTGAATATACCCTGTTTTAAAGCTCCCATTTTGGCTCACAGAGGGTGAAGGATGTGGAATTTGGCTTTACAGTTGCGAATTGCATTTTCTTGAAAGTTTCTAAAGCCTTTTCAATGAAGCCATTTGCTCTGCAATTTGGCTTTACAGCTGTGAATTGCATTTGCTTGAAAGTTTCTAAAGCCTTTTAAACAAACCCATTTTGTAAAATTTGGCTTTACAGCTACCAATTGCATTTGCTTGAAAGTTTCTAAAGCCTTTTAAACAATACCCATTTTGTAAAATTTGGATTTATACCTGTCAATTGCATTTGCTTGAAAGTTTCTAAAGCCTTTTAAACAAACCCATCTTTTGCAAAAAAAATTGGATTTATACCCACCAATTGCATTTTCTTTAAAGTTTCTAAAGCCTTTTAAACAAACCCAATTTTCAAAATTTGGGTTTACAACTACCTTTTAAACTTCCTTCTTCTCAAGATCCTCTAATTATATAATAATCAAATCCCAAAAGATGAAACCCCTCTTCTTAACCTTTCATTTTGGCTAAATAAGTTGAATCTTATATATATTGCTTGACCTAGGTAATGGATTTTTAACATGTTGAACCATTTATTCAAAGAAACTTAGAAGAGAGTCCACAAAGGAATTTTGAGTAAATAAGGTAAGTTTTAACTTATTAAATGTGGTAAATTTTAGATATTTTCCTCACCAAAATATATCTCTCCAAATTTAAATCTAAATGTGCATAAAAAAATACAAATTCATAACTAAATTTAATTCAAAAAGTGGACCATCTATGGCCTTCTATAAACTTCTTGAAGATGTCATTCCCATAAACGATAAATTAAAAGTTAAGTTATGACCTAAACCAAAATGACTTGAAATTATATTTCTAAGATGTCATATTTGCATAAATCCCTCAAAGAAAAATTTTAACTAATTTTAAACACTCAAACAAATACATATATATGAATATACTTCACTTATAAATTCTTGGAATTATCAATCCATCACAATTAAAATCTTAGACATCATGCATAATATTTTTCATGTATTCATAAAGCTACCTAGGGTCTCATAAGACTTGAGTAGGTGAATACCAATATGCATATATCTAATGGTGGGGTAAATGGAGGAGGATTAGGAGTAAGTTTATATATATCTATTACTTATTCTACAATCCAATATATTGGTTGGAGAGGTTGCATTTGAATATAATAAGTGAAGATAAGGTCTATTTAAATATGACTCACCATGTTCTCTATTCTTAGGATTTTGGAGTATATCAAAATATTTAACCTATATTTCATTGTTTATCTCAACCAATCTTTGCTTCAACTTCCAAATCATCCACACAATCCTCCCTAGAATATTCAATATGTGAAACATAATAATGAGGAAGATAAAAATAATCCTTGACATAGATTTTTGTATCAAAGGATAATATGGTTCTATAATTTTAAACTATTTCCCATTTTGAAATCAAAATACAATCAATTATCTATTTAATCTCAATAATCATAAATTTAAGGCAAACATAAATAAATAAACTTGAATCTTTTTAAGGTCTCTCATTAGATTCTACTTACTCTAACTTAAATTTTAGAAAAAACAACATTAAAATCCACATAACAAATTTCAAAGACATAATATTATTGCAATATTATTTAAAAAGCTAATTGTAATGAACATGTTATAGTAATAAATATTCAAATTTTAAATCTATGAAAATATATAACTAAACGATCCTTAGTTTTCATAAATCATTTGTGATAAGAATGCTGAATATTATAATTGTTTAGGCCAATCTTTAGGAACTAATTCACCATTGTTAAAATGATCCTTAGTTTATTCATTTTTTTTTTCAGGATTATAATTTTTTACAATTTCTATGAAACCAAACTCAAAATAATGGTATAGATTAAGATTCTTGTCTTTATCCTACATTTGGGTCTTGTTTGATTAGATTTACTATCATATTTAGAAGTTGTATTTTGTTATTATATATTTTTTAACATGTATAAAATGTATGGTTGGATTAGTGAGATGTTTATAAAAAGTATACAATATTAAGTCAAACTTTATTAAATTGATTCTTAATAAATTAGGAATAATGTTTAAATTTATAGTTTTATGCAATCTATAAGTACAAATAGTTTGATGGTAGAAACCTTATACATCTAAAAAATATGATAAATGTGTGATTATTTTGCTTTTCAATCTATAAAAATTTTATGTGCTTGGCTATATAATTGAGATGATTCACTCATAATGTAATGATAAAATTCATCCTCATATTTTTTTCAGGATTATAAATTTTTACAATTTCTATTAAACCAAACTCAAAATAATGGTATAGATTAAGATTCTTGTCTTTATCCTACATTCGGGTCTTGTTTGATTAGATTTACTATCATATTTAGAAGTTGTATTTTGGTATTATATATTTTTTAACATGTATAAAATGTATGGTTGGATTAGTGAGATGTTTATAAAAAGTATACAATATTAAGTCAAACTTTATTAGATTGATTCTTAATAAATTAGGAATAATGTTTAAATTTATAGTTTTATGCAATCTATAAGTACAAATAGTTTGATGGAAGAAACCTTATACATATAAAAATATGATAAATGTGTGATTATTTTGCTTTCCAATCTATAATTTTCTTATATGCTTGGCTATATAATTGAGATGATTCACTCATAATGTAATGATAAAATTCATCCTCATATGGAGGATTTTATATTATCTTCCATTAAATTCATCCTATTTATGAGATTCTTATGGAATACTGATATTCTAGTGTGAATTCTTAATTTTAGACATACTTAACTAGATGAATTTAGGTTCGATGAAGGCAATAAAACTTTTTTTTCACTTGCATAATCCTATCTTGAAGTTAATTTATGTTAACAACTATTAAATTAGATTTATTTTATCTCTAATTATTTTCAAATAATTTTACACTAATCTTTGTTTTTAGATTACTCCTCCTTGATCTAGCTATGCAGTTTTCTTATTCTTTCTTTCATTGTTTCATTTAAAATTTGAACCATTTAAGGATGCTATGTTATAGATTATAGTTTTCTTCCAATTCTTTATAAATTTTTCAACCCTCTCATGGTCTAAATAATTTTACATTCAACAACCATGTCTAAAGTACATTATATACCCAACCTCTTCCCCTATTTAACACTCATAAAGTACATTCAACCCAACCTCTTCCCCAGCCTATAAACTACATTATATACCCAACTTTATACTTTAAATTGTATAAAGTATGTAAAGTACATTATTTTACATTATATACCAAACCTCTTCCCCTATTTAAGGATGTTATGTTATAGATTATAGTTGTCTTCCAATTCTTTATGAATTGTTCAACCCTCTCATGGTCTAAATAATTTTACATTTAAAAACCATTTCTAAAGTAGATTATATACCCAACCTCTTCCTCAAGTGTTTAGTCAGCTATGCAAATGTATGGAGTTTTTGCTAGTGTTCTGAAGCCCTAGGGTGAGGAACTAGATAGGGTTATGAAGACAATAATTGTGGCTAAAGGAATTGTTAGTTCCATCCATAAGCATAAAACTCTAGTCGTTGTGGAAAAAGTTAAGGAATCCCCTGTTGATAAGGATAGGAATAGGTCTTCTAAGGAGGAGGATGTCCTGGGTAAAGGGGTTTTTAATATTGATAGAAATGATTTGTCTAATATGCTTGGCACTATGCATGAGGGGTCTCTTGTTTTCTTTAAGCTTTTTAAGTGGTTTTTCCATGAGCTCAATAAAATGAATGTCCGAGTTAGGGGTATGGTTAATAAGACAGATGGGTCCTCTATTTAAAACCAAATTGATGAGTTTTTTGAATCCTTAAACACTATGGTGGACATGGTGGCAAAGGAAACCCTCAAAATGAAGTAGAATATGGACGAAAGAATCCTCAATCTTGAGGAAAAAATGGGGAAAGTTTGGGATTATATGTTGAGATAAGGGGAGGGTCATAAAATTGTTGGGAATGTTGAGTCTGTTATTGTTGCCTCTCCATGGGTTAGTGCTAAGAAGAGGAAAGATACTACCCATGATGATGGAGGTGTTGTTGTTGGTAAGCAGATGGGTGAAGTTGTTGTTGTTGGTAAGAATGGTGAAAAAGGTATTTTTTGATTTTTGAGGTTAATATGGGTTTCCCTAGAGCACGTACAAGGAACAAAACTAAAGCTCAGGGAGGATATTTTGGGAAGGAAAGTTATGATGTTTGTGATGATGCATAGAAAGCTATCGACTACAATGTAGAGCCAGTAGACATTCTGAAAAGTATGTAGTGTTGTTAGGTGCTTCTCCTTTTTGGCTACTTTTTTACTATTGGGTTGCTTCTATTGGGCTATATACTGATGCTTTTCTCTTATCTTTAGTTCAAATTCTTTCTTTGTAAATGGTTTTGGGCCCCTTCAAAACCTATTATTTACCTCTAATAAAAAACACACTCATAAACCTTGTTACTAATCTCGTTTGAAGAGGTGGAACAAGCAATCTTAGAGGGATCCTCATCCATGGGTTTTTTTAATCTTTGTTCTTGACACTGAGATCCACCACATGTTTAGGTGGTTATCAATAGAATTAATAATTTTAGAAAACATAGGAGAGACAAGGGACCCATCAATCTAGGCTCAATGACTATTCTAGAAATAGTAGAACTAGAACCTAGAATCCTAATAATGATATCATTTCGATAATACACAAGATTTCCTTTTGAAGGGATTGGGGAACACTTGTTGGATGGGTTTTATTTCCCCTTCATCACATTTTGATTAGGATTAAGAATTGAAATAATAAAATTCTCATATTGGTATAAGAAAAAAATAAGCCCTTGGTGGAGGGGAGCTCATTTTTTTCCCATGTGCAACTCTAATAATAGATTTCTTAAATTACATGAGTAAATGAAAAGGGAAGCTAACAAGTCACATGCATATAATATTATTTATAAGACAAAAGTGATAAGATAAATAAAATTTATAGTTTCCTTCTAGGATGAAATGAATAATCAAGTAGAAACATTTATATACTTGTGAGGAAATCATTTATATGTTCCTTCCTCTTGTATTTACTTTCTTTATGAGACTTCAAGCCCTTCATGGATAAACCACTTGTAGTAGCAATACCTTCCTCAATGGATTTAAAGGTTAACCTTCTTACTTTTTAACCAAAATTTTAATAAAATTCAATTTTGTGTAATTTATGGAGCACTATTATCATTTTAATTCAAAATAATGTACGAAATTTTTATAAATTTGAAAATTTAAAAATCCTGAATTAATAGTTTTAAATTAATTGAAAACATGGTTGGACCCCTTTAATTTTTTGGAACTATTTCTTAAAAGCAACTTTAGTTGAATTTTATATAATAGGCAAAGGAAGCCACATACGGCATTAAGACCTTCCTTGATAGTCTTTACTAGGAATTTTTTAATTTCATTCATAGGTCAAGGTATTTTAAACAAAAGTTGTATTTGGAAAAAGGTATTTGGTACAAACTCCCAAAAAAATTAATTTTATATGTTTATGCTATTAACACATGAAATTTTGGGCCTTAAAATAGCCACATCATCCCCATATTTTAATACAAATGAGACATTGAGGCTTTATGCCACTTATAATAGATCTACTATTCTTAAATTATTTGATATAGCTCCATTTAGATCAATCCATATATCCTAATTTCTATCAAATCATATGGTGTCAATTTGAATAATTACACAATGAATCACATACAATTTTTCATTTTCTAGTGGAGGGTTATCTTGTTATGCCATTAAAATAAAATATAGGTCATCAATACTTTTCATCTTTATTTTCTATAATTACATTGAACTTTATAAGGGACAAATTTATTGGTAATAATCTAATGCATAAAGACAAATAATGTCAAACTTAAGCCCTTAATTTTACAAATAACTTCAAATAATTTATAACATGTGTAAACACTAGAGTCAATCGCATAATCTATCATATACTTATCAATCAAATTTCATATCATGTCTATCATTCTAATGACTAGCTTCTAAATAAAAACATCCTTCTAAATAAATTAAAGTGCTCAATTATGGTTACATGTTACCAATTTTACTTATTGTAAAATAATATAATCAACGGACTCATAAGATCTTCTAAGCATACAATCAATAGCTCTCTTGCTAAGAGATTCTTTACCATATACATTTAAACTGTTAAAATTCATAATTAACCATGGTAACACTTTATATGGTCTACTAATAAAAATATAAAGCCTTCATTTCCTTCCTCTTTTGGGAGACTTGGATCTACAAACAATTATGTGCATCATTCTATCTTTCATCAATGATTTGGAACATCAAGGATTGATTATTGTGCATCATTATACAAAGCTCATCCATTATATCTAGTTGCATAATTTGTATAGGATACTTTTTTAATTCTAAAAAATGTAAGAATTGATTTATTTTACTATAATATCCAAGAAATTTATAAAAATAAGAGTACTAAAATAATTATTAATATTATCTAAATGAGTAAATATAATCATATTTTCATATGGAGGATTTTATGTTATCTATAAGATTTGAGGTACTAGAAAAAATATGGACAAAGATTAAATCTTCATTTTCTCCTATTCTTTCATTATATCTTTCTTTTTGTACTAGGGTTAAATCTTCATCTAGGTTTGTTGTGTACTTATAAGAAACCTTTGTTCCTTATTATCATGTTCTTGTACATTGTATGGTAACTTTCATGATAAATATTATGTGCATGTGTCCCTTTCTCCTATCAAATTTTATTTAAGGATATGAGGAAGTTTATTTCTAATTTTTTGGTTTCCTCCTTATCAAAATATTGCTTCAATAATTTAGAAATTATATTTACAAGCTTATCATCTCTCTCATTTTCTTCTCTTATTTGTACCTTCAATAATGACTAAATTGATTTTACATGATCACCAATGTTAAGTAATGATGCTTTCCCTTTATTACTAGTTGTAGGAAATAAATATTAGATGCAACCTTTATCAAGATTTTTTAAGTATTTAATGACACATTTTGTACTAGAGTGCACACTTGTAAATTTAAATTTTAGAACAATTTTAGATTATGCTTTGTGTGCAATCTAGTAATTTGAATGTTTTGATTATTAAAAACTATGATAGATGTTGAATGTTTTTTTGTTAATAGTATGAAAATATTATTGATGAGTAGATGAATTGTTAGAATTGTGATCAAGCGTTGTTAGCCTATCTAAATAATGCAACAAAAGTGCAAAAGACAACAAACAACACTTAACACCTCAAGATAGGGCTATGATAAACTTAAAAAAAATAAAGATAAACGAGTATATTTTTTACTTTGTTCAAGATGCTCCTTGGTTGGCCCTTGGATTGTTGATAATGTGTGATCCTTGATGGAAAAAGTGCTTAAAGTGGATGCAAAAAGATGAGGATTGAATGGAGATTCAAATGATGAATGTGGGTATTTTGATAGATGTAAGAGATGACTACAATGAAAGCTTGAAGATGTGCAATAATGGTGGATGAGATTATGAATGTTTGAGAGTTGAAGTTGAATCCATGATTGTGATTTTTATAATGCATAATTGTTTGAATGAAAGAGAAATCATCTATATTTAGGGGAGAATTCTCTAGAGAATTCAACGGTAAAAATTGAACCAACATGGCCAAGATGGAGGGCTATGGTGAGTTAAGGACTCACAAGCCCTCACATCTTGTCATGTGGAGGATTAGATGTCAAGAGGACATGTGCTATGGAAAATGACATATCATGTGGAGGTACTTGAAACTACCTTGGGATGAGAGTGATGGTGACATGTGAGAGGACCATGGGAATGAGAGAAGTGTTGGGAGAAGAAATGTGAATTTTAAATTCACATGATTGGGGATATCTTAAGGATAAGACAAGGCTCCCAAAAAAGAAGCTAAGAAGTACCTTGTGGATAAGACAAGGTCCTTAAAATGGTAAGTACTTGTCCCATGTGACTAATGTGACATCTTAATGATCACATGGGGAAGAGGAGAGCCTTGGAGGGATAAAATAGAATTTAAATTTCTATTAGGAAGGACATGGGGATAATAAAATGAATTTAATATTCCTTGGGAGATGAGAGAATTGACTAAGATGTTGATTGGACTAGCTAATCAATGATTAGAAGACAGTTAGTGGCTAATGAATATTAGGAGCCAACTTGAAAAAGTTGGAGGATGTGACACATCCTAATCATGAATTAGATATGTGCACACCCCTAATGATGGGATTAGGAGGTGGATTAGGATTAAGATAAAGTGATGGAGGATGTGACATGTGAGGAATTAAATAAATATATTATTTATTTAATTCTTTTGAGGAAAGAGGAATAAAGGGTAAGGTATTTAATTATTAACTAGATACCTTGGGGATTTAGAGGACTTTAGGGGTATTAATGAAATAACAATGATATTACTCAATTAATGTAGATGAAGGGATATTTAGATGAAAAGGGACAAATTTGGACAAATGGCAAGTGTCCAAATTTAGGTGTCTACATTTTTCCCCTCTTTGAGATGGTGCTATGAAGTAGCAACATTTCAAAGAAGATTAAAAGATAAGACCAAGAAGAAGATGGTTAGATTGGAAAAGATGCCCCAGTCATTCAAAGGAGTGACTAGGAAGAAAAATGATGGGGGTGAAGATGAAGATTAGGGATTGAGAATGCCACCTCGAGAGGACATGCGGGTTCAAGAGAACGTGGGTGTGCTCTTGAAATGGATGAGGTGATGCAAGAGTAGATAACAAAAATGGTGCAAAGTAATGGATAAGAGAGGATGATAATAAATAGGAGATTGTCAAGCAAAAATGGATTCAATGAAAAATGTGATGTTGCCCCAATCAAGCTACAAGCCAAAATGGGTTGATGATGGATGGAGTGTTGTCGATGAGGTAATTATATATCCCAAAACAACACGAGGATAGGGAAGGATACATCCTGAGGATGATGATGAAGGTTTTGTTGATGAGGGAAGGATACATCCAAGAACAACACCAAAGGATAGGGAAGGATACATCCCAATGATAATGATGACGATGATGATGATGGTTGGATCAAGGCTTGTAGCAAGACTAGGAACAAGACTGAGGATGTGATTAGATTATTTGTGCTAGATTTGATTGGATGAGGATTGGATTGAGATGAATGAAAACAACAGAGGAAAAGATGCTTAGAATAACTAATCTATATTATTCTAAGAAGATTGAAGAGATGATGAAATGATGAGGATGCTTAGAATAACCAATCTATATTATTCTAAGAAGATTGAAAACATGATGAGATGATGAGGATTGATGAAAAGATGGATGAGAAGAGATGGAGGATATACGCAATGCAATGGAATGGAAAATGAAATGCAATCCTAATGCAATTTTCCATTTTTAGAGCACTGATTTTTGCTATAGCATAAGGCACCAAGTGCCAAGGTATGAAGAACCAAGGTGGGTTAGTGTCTAATGCATAAAAAAAACACATCATACAAGAAGGATATTCCAACACCACAAAGTCATGAAGACCTTGGTCAGGCTAGGAACTAGAATAACCACAAGCACAAAAGGATGCCCTAGCGTAACACAAGACCGCATGGATCTTGGTGGGTACAACGCGGGACAACTAGGAAGATAGCAACAAATAAAAGATCAAGATATTCCCCTATGTTTACCAATCAAAAAGCACCATAATATGATAGATCATGGCGGCCTTGACAAGTGATGATAGGGAGATCAAAGGATAAATAAAATCTAAAAGTATCAAAAGATCATAATCAATTTCAAATGCCATTTGCCATAGGACAAATGGGATCGATGGGATTGATGAGGTCTCTTAGGAAGGATGCATCCTATTGAGACTGATGATGGATACGAAACTAAAAGATAAAGACACATAATATTCGAAACTGATTTAATCTCATGATACAAGTGGATCTCATTTGTGAGGAAATAGCTAGATAAGGGCATAGCTTGATGAGACGACACAAGAGATGAAACACAAGACACAAGACTAACACACCCTAAAGACCTAGGGGATTGGGAGCCAATCAAATATTAGCCTTGCCTACATGAAAGCATAGAGCCCTCATAGTTTGATAAAAGGCTAACGACTGACCATGGATAAAAGTGGGAAGAGGATGATGGAGACCTCAATAGATGATAAAGACTAGACTAAAAAAAGCCTCAGGGGCAGATCAAATGATCTACCTTTCCTATGTGAAAGTGTAGGGGAAATGTAGTTCGATAAAAGACAAAAGAAAAACAATGGATAAAGGACGATGAGATGAACAAGATTGGACAGAAAAAAGCAAAGAAAACAATGAAGACTGATGATAGATGATAAATAAAGGATGGAAAAAAGGAGAAATAGGATGATGAAGACCGATGATAGATGATAAGGACTAGATGGATAGAGCCCCACGGGTAGATCAAATGATCGACCTTGCCTACATGAAAGCACAAGGCCAACACAGTTTGACAAAAGACCAAAGAAAAATGATGGATAAGGGATGATGAGATAACCACAATAAGGAGATAAAATGATGGGATCAATACAATGAGACAAGATAAACCTAGTGGATAAGGTAGGATGATGGCGACCACACAAAGCTCTGGGATGGGATAGTTATCCAAATTAGAAAAAAGATAAATTGGGAGGATGATATGATGGATACATGAGTGATGAGAAGTGAGTGGAGAAGGACAAGGTGTGTGAAAAAGGTGGGATTGATGATGATGAGATAGATGGCATTGGATTGCATGGAGAGTAGCCTATAGCTAGATACCAATGACAAGGGATTATAAGATGAGATAAGGATAAGGAGATACAGATGGGGAGATGAAAAGGATTATTTGGATTGGTAAGGAGATAAGAATGGGGAGACAAAATTGATTGTTTGGATTGGTAAGGAGATAAGGATAGGTAGGAAGATAAGGATGGGGAGATGGAAGGGATGGATAGGAAGATAAGGATTTGGATGAGGAAAAGGTTATCAGATGGATAGATGGAAAGGGATACTATGATGGATGGATATGAAGATAAGGATGGGGAGATGGGAGGGATTGTTTGGATAGATGAATGATGTCTCCAAGGACTATGTCACAAAGAAGGAGGTGACCCACTCTACATATTTCATATATGATGAGGCAGGAGGGATGGACGATACAAGGATGGGAAATTAAGGGTGTGAGATGGATATGGATAGGATGTAGAGATAATGAGCGAAGATTAATGGGAGCATGATGGGTGGACAAGGAAGGTAGACAGATACAAATAAAGATTAAGATAGTTTATGGATGAGGGTAATGAATGCCAAGAGGTGTCCAAAGCATGTATGTATGTTTTCCCCTATATATATTAAGATCACAAGGAGGATGGAGGGACTGGGATAAATGGGATATGATGGATAGGATGTGTAAGATAGGTTGGATGGAGAAGATGAGTGAAGGGGATGCAGTTGTCCCCAAGTGTAGAAGTAAGCTGGGTTGGAGATTTACACATGATGCTTGTTTTTTAGGTTTTCATGATGGTACTTATCCAAGGCACTTGCTTTCCAAGTTTTCACCATTGGACGAATTATTTCTCTTTACTTTTTATTTTATTTGTTTGATATTTTTCTGATTTTTTTGACTTTTTTGAGTAGTATGCAAATGGAGATGGATAAGGAGAGGGATGGGGATAAGTGGATTTAGAAGTTATGTGATAAGGAGATGGATGGACTTAGGCTTCAAGTTCCATATGAGGTATTAAGAGCCCATGTGTGAAGTGACTATTGGATGTTGGTACAACCTTGTTAGGATAAATGGATTATGCAAGAGAAACGATTAAAGGGATTTGGTGGGGGAGATATGTGGGATAATGGATGGGATGTTGGAAAATGTATGGATGGAAGGATAGGGTGGATTTGTGATGGGGTGATGAGTTCAAAACCAACATTGGCACATATGGTGGTGGATGTCAAAGGATAGGAGGATGAATGGATGGAGAATGTGGGGATAATGGAGGAGATGGGATAGTGAATTTTGGGACATAAGGACCTAAAACAAATTTAGAAGATGGTGGACGAAAATGATTAGCTTTTGGATTATCAAATTCTTCATTTGAAGGCATTGCATCTTTTTTATTTGGGATCCACATGGTTTTGATTTTTGCTTTGGTGGGCCTTTGTGTCCTATGGATTTAATTTGGATTTTAGATTTGATTTTTCTTTTCATCAACATGTCTCTTTAAGGAGACATGAGGAACTTTAGATTCATGTGGATGTTTTGATTTATGCATGTTTATTGGGTTATCCAAAGTGATTTTAACATAAATGGGGTGGGTGTGAGGAGATGGAGGATGTGGAGTGATGATATGTGGATGGAAAATGTGTAGGTACATTCCTTTGTTGATCTTGATTAGGGAACATGAGGGTGGGATGTTTATGATGGGTGATATGGATAGGTGATAGATGGATGAAAGGATGAATAAGATGAGATGGAGGAGGTGATTTTGGGGTATAAGGGCCCAAAATGGACTTAGTAGCTAGAGAATGTGTGATGGTGGGTGGAGGGACATAAGGACCCAAAATGGATGGAGTAGATGAAGGATGGGAGATGGTGGATGGAGGGATGTAAAGACCTAAAATGGATGGAGTAGATGAAGGAGTAATGTGAATGGTTGTGTTGAGGCAATACAATGAAGGAGGGGGGATGGTAGCAAATGATTTTATGGAGCAATGGGAAGATCCTATTGCTCTTTTGGAGGAGGCTTGTGGAAGATTTGTGGAGGTTGTACCAACATTATTGGATTGTGATTCACGAGTAGTACATCCAATACCTTGTGTATAGGAGTGTTCTTTGACCTAGATGGGCTCTAGAATACCCTGCTCATGAAGGCCTAAACCTTTTCTTTGATAGTGCATGATGTTGAGCATTAGATCTATGATATGATTTTTGTTATTCTGAAAGAATGATGCTAGTCCATTATTATGTAGAGGAGAATGGGTGGTATATATGTTTTTTTCTTCCTCTGCAAGGACACCACCATGGAGGAATGTGAGAGTACCAAGGGGATATAGAAGTGATGCGGGGATAGTAGGTTTAGATGACAATGGAGGATCATGAGATGGAGATGATGGGATAGAAGCATCATGATTGGGAGGAGTGAGTGGTAAGGGATCATAAGAGGAATTAGGTGATATGATAGGCTCTAGATTTGTGGTAGTAGGTGATAATAGCTCATCAGATGGAGCGATTGGATCTTGAGTATCAAGGGGATCATGGGATGGAATGGATGGGGGATTGTGATCTTGAGGTGGACTAGATAGGATGGCAGGATCTCGATCAAGAGAAGAGGATATGTTGGTATGCTCTAGATCAAGATCTTGGCATGACTCCTTGTGTGTGGGAGGCATGATGAAGGAGTGTTGAAGAGACTCCTCAAGTGGGAGAGATGGAGGGATGGAGGATTCATGAAGTTCATGGGAATGGATTTTGGTGTTACTAGGAGTGGGAGTGGATTGGATTTGTGTGTCTTTGATGTATTGGGTGGATGGATCTAGGAGTAGAAGATGGTGATGGGGTTTGGTTATCTTCAATGGGCATGACGGCTCTTAGAGTAGGAGATGGGTGTTCAATGGATTCGGTGGGTGTGATGGTTTCAATGGTTTAAGTGGTGCTAGGGGTGGTAACAATAATGATAGGTGTGGGATGGAGAAGGGTCTCATCACTAATTATCATGGATGATGGATCGAGATGGCATGGTTCTATGAATTCATGATGTGGAGTCGGGGATGTCTTCTTTGTCATGAGTCCTTGGAGAACTTCTGGAGTGAGAATCGTGCATACTCTAGGCTTGGATGGGGTGGCATGAATAGATGAAGGATGAGGGATCAGTGAAGGATTGGGATTATGGATTGGTGGACTAGGATTAGATGGGGGAATGGGATTAGATGTAAGACTAAGAGTAGTTGGAGGATTAGGATTGGATGGAGGGTTAAGGTAGGGATATTGTGATAGTGAACTAGAATAGGAAGATGTGGATGGTGGATTAGGACAAGAGGATGCAAGTGGTGGATTAGGATAAGAAGATGTGAGTGGGGGATTGTAGTGGATGTATTGGGATAATTGATTAGGACAAAAAGATTGGGATGTTTGATTAGGATAGGTTGACATAGATAGTGTATTAGAATAGGAAGATGTGGATGTTGGATTAGGATAGGTTGATGTGGATGTAGGATTAAGATAAGAAGGTGTGAATGTTGGATTAGGATAGGTTGATGGGGGTGTAAGATTAAGATAAAAAGGTGTGAATGTTAGATTAGGATATGGGGACATGGATGGGGGATTGTAATAGGAGTATTGGGATGGTAGATTAGGATGGGAAGATTGGAATGATAGATTAGGATAGTGGACATATGTGGGTGAAGGATTGAAATAGGAGGATGTGGATGGGGGATTATAATAGGGATGTTGGGATATTGGATTGCGATAAGAAGACATGGATTTTCGATAAGAAGATGATGTAGAAAAAGGATATGATGGAGATGCAGGTGAGGAAGATAATGGATATCCCTTGTCAAAGGTAGCATAAGGAGCACTAGTAGGTGTGGGTGAGGATGTGCTGGGATAGCTCAGAGGGGTGATTGGATTTTGAAAAGCAGTTGGGGAAAGCTTACTAAAAATTATAGCATCAAGGGAATCAACAAGACTCTCTTTATTGTTGTCAACATATAATTAGGTTTTCCCTTGACTAGTACTTTTGGTTGCATTGATGGAGGATAATAATTCATAATGTTAGATTAGATGGATATGGACTAAAGAGATGGAAACAAATAATTAAAAGGAAAGAAAAGGTGATGAAAGGATTAATAGGATGGATTGGAAGATGGAAGAAGGGATCTTAATATTTGATTTGATATGAGAAGATCCTGGATGGTAAATGGACTAAAGCCCAAATTGGGATTTAAATCAAGCTCAGATTGGGATGTGATTTAAGCTTAGATTAGCATTGGATTGAATCTCAAATTAGGATGATTGGAGGACGTGATGTGATTTATTTTTATAAACCAAGTTTAGGGGTTTAACTAGATGACGTGAGGTGTCGACAATCAGATTTTTCCAGATTTGGCAGTTTTCAGAAATTGTCAAATTTTGCCATTTTAGGTAATTGCATAGGCATATCTTTGAGAGTCTAGTTTTCTAGCAAAAAAATCCTAAAACTAAGGTAGGATGAATTTCCAACTAAAATCCTAAATCTGAGATATGCATTCCGAGTTATTAATGAAAACGATTTTTCAAAAACTAGAAAAAAACACTAAATTATGATTTTGAGGGTCAAGATGAAAGTTTGAAGCCCCAAAAAAGTGTCAAAACAAGGGCCAATTGATTAATCATCTATTGGGAATCCACATGCCACCTCATAATGCAACCACCCATAAAATTTCAACCAAAATGGACACCCGAGTCAAAAGTTATGGCCTCCAAAAGTTTCTACATAAAAATGAAAATCTCTAAAACGAAGTCTAGGTGATTGGAATTGATGAACCGATGATGGATATGGACTCTAATGATGTTCTAAGATGCACCTACATGATTTGGTTGATGAAATGATGACTTTCGAAAAGTTTTGATGAATGAAAACAGAGATGAAGATAAGACGGATGGAAATGCAAATTACATATGAACGAAAGATGCAGATGACTAGATGAAGGTTAGGTTCGCCTATCTATGGGTTAGGTTCATCTATCTACGATCAGGTTCACCTATCTATTGGGAAATTTTTTCTATCTACTTGCAATTTTTCCTATCCATTGGGAAGGTTCACCTATCTACTGGGCAGGTTCACCTATCCACTAGGCAGGTTCTCCTATTTGTTGGGCATGTTCACCTATCCACTTTCAAACCCTTGGAATAGGGAAAGAAACTCTTGGAATAGGGAGATAGACTCTCAGAATGAGGAGATGGATTATTTAATTGTGGAAACGGATGATTGGAATGGGATACTGACTCTTGGAATGGATGAAAGGATGCTCAAAATGAGAAGAAGGATGCTCGAAAAGAGAAGGATGCTCAAAATAGGGAAGCAGATGCTTGGAGCGACTGAAAAAAGGGTGAAATTAGTTGCTTGGGGGGCAGGTTCACCAAAGTTAGGGCAGGTTCACCCAAGTTAGGGTAGGTTTTTCCAAGTTAGTGAAGGTTCACCCAAATTAAGGGAAGGTTCACCCAAGTTGAGGTCAACGTCACCTATTCAGTGAAAGGTGGGAAATAGATGCTTGAAATAGGTAAACGGGTGCTCAAACCAAGGAGATAGATGTTTGGATTGAGGAGATGAATGCTCAAAATAGGGAACAAATGCTTGAAATGAGGAGATGGATGGTTAGAATCAGGAAACGAGTGTTCGAAACGGGAAAACAGGTGCTCAGAATGATTGAAGGGAAGGTGAAAATGGTTGTTTGGGGGGAAGGTTCACCCAAGTTAAGGAAGGTTCACCCAAGTAAGGGTAGGTTTTCCCAAGTATAGGGTAGGTTCACCCAACCTAGGAAACTGGCTATTTTGATGGATGTTTGACTAATAGAGGGAAGAGTCACCCCTATTTAGGGTAGGGTCACCCTTGTTGAGGGTAGGTTCACCCCTCTTTGGGGTAGGTTCACCTATTCAGAGAAAAATGGGTGATTTTGACAAAAATAGGCTAGGAGATGACTGAGACAAAAGGCAAGTTCACCCCTGTTGAGGACAAGTTTTCCCCTATTAAGAGCAACGTCACCCTTGTCGACAAACTTGGACTTACTTGAATGAAAATGACTATGGAAAAGTACCAAAAACACAACAAAAAACAAGCAAAACGTAAAGGATAACTTGACTAAACAGATATGCACTAGTTTTTCACAAAAAAGATAGTTCAAGCAACATGATCCTAAGATTAGTGAAAAGGGGATGGCCAACATAGTCCTCTAACTAGGATGAACAAGGAAACTAGGGAGTACTCAATATATGCTCGATACGTGAGACACAACCGTGAACACCAACTAGTGGCAAGCATGAGTCGAGAACCCCAGCGAGATACTAAAGGTTCAGATGAACTCTTCATGTCTATCTAGGTATCACCCTAGCTTCAACACTCTACCAGACACAACATGACTAGATTGAGGTACAACTTTCATTATCCCCCCTTTATATACCCCACCAATAGACGTGGTTGGGATCGTCCCTTGGGGTGATGAAATCCCCAAGCAGGTCCTGCTAAAAAGAGAACACTAATCATTTTCTGCTACTTCCCAGGGTCAAACGAAATGCAATGGGAAAGCTTGAACGATGTAGTGCCCCTTTGGGTGACAAAATAATTTTAAAAACAACAAATAGTATGTTGGCTCCCCCTAATTAGATCTATGTGCCTAGATTAATAAGAAAAAATGCTAAACAAACTAAACTAACAAAGCCAGAAATGATCACTCTGCAAGAAAAGTGTTAGTAGTTTGATCTTCATTCTTTGACAAGTGTGAGACAAGCTACACAAATGTTAGTAAAAATATAGACATTCTCACCAACAAATGATGTTAGGGGGTTAATATCTGAAAATGTTAAGAAACGGATGCTAAAAAAAAAGTTTAGATCACTGTTTTACCTCATAGACACCTCTATCTAGGTAGGTTCACCCTTGTCTGGGGAAGGTTTACCCCTTTGTAGGGTAGGTTCGCACCTCTGTGGGGCAGGTTTTCCCAACTAGGAAACTAAAGTCAGATGTTGTCTGGTTCACATATGGGTGACTCTACAAGGCAGGGTCACACCTATTGAGGGCAAGTTCACCCATGTTGGGGTAAGTTCACCAAACTTAGGGTAGGTTCACCCATTTGCAGATCAGGTTTTCCCAATTGTGGGTGGGTTCACCTCTATTAGCTATGGAGTCACCTCTTTGCAACCTAAACCTACAAAACGTCAAACAACAACAAACATGAAAGAAAAGGACCCATTTGTGAGTCCCACCTGGCATGCTATAAATGTGATCAAAGGTTGTTAGCCTATCTAAATAACACAAAATAGAATTCAAAAGATAACAAACAACACTTAACACCTTAATATAGGGCTACATTAAACTTAAACAAAATAAAGATAAACAAGTAGATTTTTTACCTTGTTCAAGCTACTCCTTGGTTAGCCCTTGGATTATTCATAATGTGTTCTCCTTGATGGAAAAAGTTCTAAAAGTGGATGAAAAAAAATGACAATTGAATGGAGATTCAAATGATGAATGTGGGTATTTTGATAGATGTAAGAGATGGCCACAATGAATGCTTGAAGATGTCCAATAATGGTGGATGAGATTATGAATGTTTGAGAGTTGAATTTGAATCTTTGAATGTGATTGTGATAATGCATAATTGTTTGAATGAAAGAGAAATCCTCTATATTTAGGGGAGAATTCTCTAGAGAATTCAAAAGTCAAGATTGAACCAACATGGCCAAGATGAAGGGCTATGGTGAGTTGAGGACTCACAAACCCTCACATCTTTCCATGTGGAAGATGAGATGTCAAGAGGACATGTGATGTGGAAAAGGACATATGATGTGGAGGTACTTGCAAGTACCTTGGGATGAGAGTGATGGTGACAAGTGAGAGGACCATGGGAATGAGAAAAGTGTTGGGAGAAGAAATGTGAATTTTAAATTCACATCATTGGGGATATCTTAAGGATAAGACAAGTGAATTTTAAATTCACATGATTGGGGATATCTTAAGGATACGACAAGGTTCCCAAAAAGGAAGTTGAGAAGTATCTTATGGATAAGACAAGGTGCTTAAAAAAGTAAATACTTGTCCCATGTGACTGATGTGACATCTCAATGATCACATGGGTAAGAGGAGAGCCATGAAGGGATAAAATGGAATTTAAAATTCCATTAGGATGGACATGGGGATAATAAAAAGAATTTAATATTCCTTGGGAGATGAGAGAGTTAACTAAGATGTTGATTAGACTAGCTAATCAATTATTAGAAGACAGTTGGTGTCTAATGAAGATTAGGAGCCAACTTGAAAAAGTTGGAGGGTGTGAAACATCATAATCATGAATTAGATATGTACACACCCCTAATGATGGGATTAGGAGGTGGATTAGGATTAAGTAAAAGTGATGAAGGATGTAGCATTTGAGGAATTAAATAAATGTATTATTTATTTAGTTCTTTTGAAAAAAAGAGAAATAAAGGGTAAGGTATTTAATTATTAACTAGATAGCTTAGGGATATAAAGGGCTTTAGGGGTAGGGTATGTGCAGGATTATGATTGGCCAAAAAGTGGCGATATGATGGGTATGTGTAGGTGTATGTGGTTGGCAACTTTTTTTTCCCCAAAATTGATGAAACGAAAAGGGCTTTTAAAGGAGATTCTCAAATTTCCACCAATATAAATTATGTGTTATTTTGAATTTAATAAATAATTATTATTCATTTTCTATTTAAATTACAACTAAAGTCCTGATTGATAAGTTGATTGAAAAAATCTATAGCTTTCAAATAGTATCACATTTTTGGAATCCAAAATATGTGTCACATACTATAGGATTAAAAATAATAATAATAATTTCATGAAGTTTTGACCAAGTTAAGGTGGTTAGACATACGATTTTTAATATTTTTTAAAAGTTGTAATAAAAAATTCATAATTAATTATTTACTTGGATAAAAATTACAAAAAAATATCCATCACATTGGAACATGAGTCCTCTACTTATATCTAAAATCTTATAAAAAAATATTATCATTTTATTATGGTTAGGGTGGTTAGACATATACCTACTTATTTTTTCTCAAAAATTTAAGTACTATTGCATTGAAATTTCAATTTTTCACCAATAGATTTTAAAAAAAAAACCTAGTCATTTAAAAAATACATTCAACTTGCTACAAATTCTACTTTTACATATTTTTGAAATAATATAGATAACTTATTCAATTTTTTACGTCAAGTTGCCTAACTCTGATTTTTCTAAATTTTTTGCCACTTAAGGGCATGTTTTTTCCATGATGGTCACGCAAATACCCAATATTAATTAAATAACATGGATATTACTCAATTAATGCAAATCAAGTGATATTTACATTAAAAGGGACAAATTTTGACAAATGGCAAGTGTCCAAATTTAGGCGTCTACAAGAACTGTTTTAGATTTCTATTCCATATATCCAGATATATTATTTACCAAGGTCTCATTGCTCCTTTGGGTGTACAACATATATAACATGGAAAATGTAGATGTTCCACCTCCAAAATATTTGTTTACAAGTACCACTAATGAGATTGAAAAATTGAGAGGCTCATTAGTAGAGGGTACAAACCTAGGGATATATTCTGAAGTATGCATGTCAATATTACATAGTCTAGAAAAACTAAGAGATGAACTTACACAGACTAGTGCATATTCCCTAATATAGTAACTTCCATTCTTTCTCACATGTGAGAAGAAGTACATGGTGTGGTTCCCTAGAAACAGATAGAGGATTTTTTGACCAAAGAAATGATAAAAAAACACTTGTTTTCCATTTTATCAAAATGTACGTAAGGTGAGGGGATACTAGGTCACCGGATGTGTGGATCATGTTATGGCCCAATTGATCTACCCACAATTTCTCACAGCACATGGTCAATATCCAAACAATGACCAAGTTCCATTATATTTTGTTCAACAGTTGTATGTTGAGGTCCATTTGGGCTTCAAAGTTAAGTACCTAGACTTGCCAACATATGTTGGTTAGGGGCATGTCAGGATTTCCGTTAGGCCCACCTATCATCTAGAAAATAGACTAGCCCCAGTGTTTAGGGCATTGGTTGGCGAGAGGTCTCTTTCTCTCACCCCAGCTCTAGCCCCCTTAGCAAATGAGGTTTTCGTTGCTTCCCAAAAGGAAGCAATTGAAACTGTAGGTGACATTGCAGCTGCCACCACTAGGATATCTACTAATCATGTAGGTCATGATTTGATGTCTATACATTCACAATCCATAACATTTCCATGATAGTGGACCAACATGGATTCTTATACAGCAACTGGCATCCCTACTCCCATAGAGCTTGACGGACTTTCAGGAGATATGACACGCAGGAATCTGCATTGTTTGGCTAAGGACCTCTTGGAGGAATATTCCTTCATCGCATCAGACTATGGGATCAATATAGAGGAGGTCAAAAATTGTTTGGCACATGGAGTTCGTCCACATCCAAGATCCCATCACTCTCAGCCCAACACTAGTGCATGTCGGGATCCACCTATAGATCATTTGGCTATTGCACAAACTATGGGTTTTACTAAGATGTTAATTGGTCTCGGTTCATCATCGTTGATGCCATCTCACCTACACAGTCCTCTTCACTCATCATTTATGGCACGATAGGGGATGGATCAGATGGATGTAGATGTTGACTCGTCGCTTGATTGTTTGGTTCATATGGTGGAGATGACCATTGCAAAGGACTTAGGTCATCTAATATCAGATGATGTGCATGTGCATGTTTCAATTCTTTTTTCAATTATTTTAAAAGTTTAGTTTTAACTAGATATTTATGTGTTGATATATATGTATGTATATATATATTGCAAGTGGACATACCTCATGTCACTCCTAGCCTTGATTTAGATCGTGTACATCGGCGTGACTCTATGGATGATTCTATTGCTATAGGACATGTGAGTTTCAATTTTTTTATATATACATGTGTATCTATACATGCATATGTATGCATAGATCTAAATAGATATTTAAAAATACAACTACATTCTTAAAAATAACTTTCATAAAATTTATTTAATATATTATTATATGTATTTAACACATTGTGTACACAATTTTATCTACAGGGGTCAACACATCCATCAAAGTAGGGTTCTCATTCAGATGGTCGTTCAACTAGGAGTCAATATTCATATTAGGCCCTGCACTAGATTTATGATCTTTACTACATGTATTTGCTTATATAATGATCTCTAGTATTCAACATTTGATGATCTCTAACTTACATTTGATCTCTAACATACATTTGTTTATTTGATGACCTCTTTGCTTATAAAATGTTTATGTTTATACATTGAATCTATTTACATGTATATATGTGTTTGCTTATGTTTAAATGTTTATATGACATGTACATACATTTTCTTATAGTCAATATACATACATAATTTTCTTATTTGATGACCTCTTTGCTTATAACATGTTATGTTTATACATTGAATCTATTTACATGTATCTATGTGTTTTCTTATGTTTACATGTTTATATGATATACATGCTTATCTCTAGTAGAATTTTAGGAGAAGAGTATTTCATTTTAGCCAAAAATAAATAATGTACATTGAAATAAGTTTTGTTGATGTTGAACCCACAAACAAATACCATCAAAATGGTCCCAAATGTTACTATAGAATCCCCTAGAGTTGTGAAATTTTATTTTAGTTCATTTGATCACAACATCCCATTTGACCCTATATTTGCAAAGATGAGGAAATGGATGCCACTTTATAATTATGTTCATTCATGTTGATCACAATAAATATTTTGCACACACACCCCTTGAATTTTATAGTAAGTATTAAAAAATTATAAAACAAATTACTCCCAAGCAAGTAAACTAATGATACTTTATAAATGAGTGTATTTACAAGCCTATTTATTAATGTACATGTTCTACTAGAGTTTTAAACTTTGATAAAATTGATGAAATTTAAATCTTGATACAAAATGAGAACAAATAAAGTGCATCACTTTGTGGTACACAAAACTCATATTTTTTGAAAATGAATTACGCAACATGAACCATTGAGGAGTTGAGAACAAAATATAATTATAAAGAAGAGGTAGGAGGTTTCAACTTAGGATATAGGAAAATTTTATTCTTTGAAACATTAAGAAAATTCAATTAAAATTATACCTCTATGTGCTCAAATCATTGTTCTACCCTCTCTACATCTCCTACAAATGAAAATATCTCAACTATTGATTTAGAACCATCAAGGTGTGTTTGGTTAACTAGAATGACCATGGAAATTTTTCTCTACTATATATTGGGTTGTTCCCTTACTCTGCAATGAGCATAACTTATCTAAGAGACACTTTATTAAACACTATGTTATCTCATTGGTTGAGATAATCTTGCACCTTTGGTATCAAGCTTGAGGAATATTATCTTTTTGATAAGGAACAAAATTCTAAAATTACTCTATGTTGCATACCTATACATTAAATAACAATAAACTCCATAATGAAATAACTTGTTTTATTACCACTTGATTCATTTAAATACAATCATATAAATACAAGCTTATTTTTCATTATATTCCATATCAAATTGCAAGATTAATTCACATTTATATCACTTGGAGCGCAGATTTTGGAGAAGAGATTTTTGCACATTTATCAAGGAGGCAAATATTGGAGAAGAAAAATTTTGGAGGAGAATTTAACTAAGTTGGTGGAGGATTTTTTTTGAGGAGCATCTTTAACTTGAAGAAGAAAATGGGACAATAAAGAAAAATAAAAAATGTGTCAAAGAAAATTGTCAAAAGAAGAAGAACAAAAGAGACATGAACAAAACTTGGAAAATTATCATAGAAAGAAACAAGGTACATGCTTGTTTCTTCTCTCTCTCTCTCTCAAGTGTGTGTTTAGGAATTTTATTAAGACCTCAATTTTTTTTCCTTATAAATATATTTCCAATTATGAAGACCATGTTAAATTTAACTTGGAAACTTTAATACTAAAAAATAATCATCTTACATAGACATTACCTAAATTCCTTATCATATATTTTTAATTGATTTTGTTCTATGGAATTCTTAAGTTAAAGAATATTTTATTAAATATTTGTTTCAACTCCACTTAAATAGCTCATAGTCTCTCACTTTCTTTTCTTGCATGTAAATTCAAACAAGAAGCAGGGAATTCTCAAGCTAAAGTCGAGCCAAATCTAGATATTGGATCAAACGAATCCACTAAAGAACACATGGACCTTGAAGATAGGGAGGATACCCAAGTTCAAACAATGCTTGTTGGAGAGGGGTTAGGATCAATTCCTTTTAATGGTATGGATGAGCATATATAAAATTGGTTGAAACTTCTCTCACTTATAACATCATGTCTTATCACTTTGTCTACTTCCATACATAAACTTCACTTATATCTAGCATCATCTCTCACTTTCTTTGTGAAATGTTTTGTGACATGTAGAAAGGGCTCAACAAGTGGGAATTTTTCATGTTGAAGTCGAGCCAAATATAGATATTGTATTAAATGAATTCATTCAAGAACACATGGACCTTGAAGATAGGGAGGAGGCCCAAGTTCAAAAAATGCATGTTGGAGAGGGGTCGGGATCACTTCCTTCTAATGGTATGGATGTGCATATAAAACTAGCTGAAAAGGTGAGGAAACAAGTTTATGACAAAACTTTACATCATTTAGTTGAAATGGATATGGAGAAACTAAAATGTTATGTCGACCAGCCTGCAAATAAGAGAAAGAGGTCAATGAATAAATTTGTAAATGTAATAATCAATGATCATTTCAATCATCTTGAAACACTTCAAAAAAACCCAATTGTTATCACATTTACTTCTTCGTAATGAGTTGAAAGAGTCATTACAATTGTTGGGTGTACATTCAACATCAGATAAGAAGAAACACATGGCATTACAAAATGATATTGTTCAAAATGTCAAAAAGGGTTTAGATTCCATTGGGAAAGGATCTCGATCAGTGGATAACACCACTACAAGAAGGGTCATGTTGACATCTATTATAAATCAAGATATAGCAAGAAAAAGAAAAATGTTTGCACTCTCAGCTGAAATTGATTGTAGTAGAACCACACTAATAAAATATGAGAAAAAGAGAAAGCTTTTGGATGAGAGTTCAAAAGGAAATTGGGAAATTACATGTGTAGAGATCCCCATTCTGATAGGATTGAAGATGTTGTTAGGAACTTGATCTCAAGTTTTTGGCATGATTAGACTCATCCATCATCAAATACCAGAGATGTTATGAGACACAAGATTGGGCCTGGTATTTATGAAAATCATATCAAACATTGGATAGACATAACACAACTTGAGATGTATATGAACTTTTTTAATATATATCCTCATATAAAGATTGGGAAAACAATGTTTGAAAGGTTAAAGCCATATTATGTGAAAATAAACAAGTTTTTTGAAACTTCTTGTTGTCGTTATCATATTGAATTTGATCTCTACTATCAGGTGTTTCAAAAAATGAGAGAAGAAATTTGTGGTTTTCAAAATGCACCTCCTAAACAGGAAAGTTTGTTCATAAAGTCTATGTTATGTGATCATGAAAATGGACCTCAAATAAACTACATAAAATGAATTTGTCAAACGTGGAAATTTGGCTAGAAATTTCCTTCAAGAAATGAGGATACTAACCTAACAAAGACAATAAATTGCAAGAGGTAAGTATTTTTTTGAGAGAGTTTATTTGTTTTAATTTCATTAGATTGTTATTCGAATTCTCTAATGTAATGTTTCATTTATTGTGTGGTTTATTACTTATTCACATATTTTACTCACACAAGTACAAGTATGTAAAGTTTCAATCAAATTTTGGGAAAGAATCCACAAGGTTGAACTATGTAGAAGAGGAGATTCCTATTGAAAAATTTATAGAAGATTCTCAAAAATTGATATGTAACCATACATATAGCATTCCTTTTTTGCTAAGTGGCAAGCACAACAATTCCAAACATTGAGAGATACTTTCCCACTTGGAATAGTTCTATTAGTAGTTAACTTTACAGAAAATTACTCATTTGTACATCAAAAGGAAATTCAATCAGAATATTACTTTTCAAAGTAGATCACTATTATGGTTCATGTGTGTTATCAACTTGCACAATCAGAATTGGATTGTGTTGAGAGTACAGATGAAGAATGAGCCATTAAGAAAGAATATCACTTTTATATTAGTGATGACAAAGATCATGACATGCTTTTTGTACAACATTGCTTTACAATTTTTTTTGAGAATTTGAGAGGCAGGGGTGTAAATTTTGGAAAGCATTTTGTATGGTCAGATGGATGTGTGGTACAATTCAAATCTTCACAGCCATTCTATGCACTTTGTAGATATCATAAAATCTACAAAATACCACATGTTTGGAGTTTTTTGTAGAGTGGGAAGGGAAAGGGTGAGCATGATGGAGTAGGATCTTGCATCAAACAAGCTTTAAGAAAGCATCAAATGAGTTATTCAAAAGATCGTATAGTAGTGCACATGATGTTGTTGAATGGTGTAAGAAACACTTTGCATCAAATTTGTTCAGCACATCTTCGAGAACAAACCAACACATTCCACATAGAGTGTTTAGGGAGATATCAGGTACGTATAAATTACATTTTCAAAAATTTATATTTATTTAAATTTAAAATTTATATATATATAATGTATGTTTGTTCACATAAGTTTTTTGGTGTACATATATCTAGGTGTGGACAGAAGATCAATGCATGGATGCAAGAGGGTAGAAAAAACAAGATTGTTGCATTGTGTTATAAGTTCAGCTAGTCACCATGGATGGACATTATACACAAGGGATTACTCTTGTTTTAGCACTAAGTGCATTGCGGGAAACTCTAATCATGCATGCAACAACCAAGAACTTGGATATGTTGGTAAATGGGATACAATGCCACTAGTTGTTTTAAAAACATAAGATGAAAATGAGGAAGAGAGATTTGAACACATTCCTTTGATTTCAATTGATTATGACCATATTTCAGGATTGGTTAGAAAAGGTACATGTGTAAGTTTTCAATAATTTAAATATTATATATAGTTACTGATCTTTAAAGTCTAGAAACATTTCTAATTTTTTAAGAATTTTTTTGTGTAAATTTGGTGTACAGGAGATGTTTTTGCAGTCATAGTAGAGCTTCTAAACATAGAAGGTGTTAGCTATTATTTATTGTGTTGCACAGAAGAGAGGAATAAGCTAACACAACCTAAAACAAGTGATGGAATGTTATTTCCCATGGATGAGTTTGAATTTAAAATTATATTATACATTGTGTTCACATGTGCACGTTACATTATAAACATTAAATATATATTGTACAAACCTTAAGCACAAAAAATGTTGTACAGGCTCACATGTCTTACCTTGGGTTCATACTTACCATGCAGGTTCTATTGTAGTGCAAGGGATATATCTTAAAAAAGTCAAAGTTGTTCAACATGGGATTCATTTTGTTGACTATCAACCTAATAACAAGGTATCTCAATATAGTCACTTAATAATTGTTGTCGCCCTACATCTTCATGTAGCTCCACATGCACATGGCTAAAAAAAATGGAGACTAGATAGTGATGATCATAAAAAAAAATTACATTTTATTGAAGAGCAAGCTGAACTAGAATGTTTGAGTTAGATTATATCCATGATTTTCAAGTCCACTTGTAACCCTATGCATGTTCAAGTGAGAACTTATAGTATGTTGTAAATAGTTATAAATCATTTTGTGTAAATTCCAATTATATGTACATATTTGTTCCATGGAATTCTTGAGTTCAAGAAACTTTGATTTCATTTTAAAGTTAAAAGTTACACTTATAGCATCATTTCTCACTTTTTTTGCTTGCATGTAAATCCATTATATGCTTTCAATACATATTTGAAACCTAGCGAAGTTTTCTAAAATCATTTTTCCTAAATTAAAATTATATACAACTTATATTTGTTTCATGGAATTCTTAAGTTCAAGAATCTTATATACAATTATATACAACTTATATTTGTGAGCATCATTTAAATCTAAAAATACTAACATCTCAAACATGGGTTAGTATTTCACAAATCCATCAAAATGCTCCTATGAAATACCTTGCAAATACTTCAAAATGCAACAAAGGATGAAAGAAAACTAAAAGCATTATGAAAAAAACCACAAGTTACCTATTCCATAGTGGATTGGTGTCACATGTGCTAGTGACCCTTTCCCAATCCTTGATCAAAGCTCAATGTGATGTAAATGCAATGGAGATGATGAGCAAGATGAGTTCTCAAATTAAGAGAGTAACCTTGCATAAAAGTTGTGGATCGATGAATGAGGATGAAGGCCTTCTTTTATAGATTTTCTTGATGAGAGATTGGCCAAGATGATGAATGTGGGACTAAAGATCCACCAATGAGAATAGGCCACTTGTCAAGTGATGATAGGCAAATTGATGTGAAAAATTTGGGAAGAGTGCCCATGAGAGGGAGAATTTGAATTCAAATTTGGCAATAAATTTTGAGAGGGGGACAAGAAAAACAACAATAAATGCAATGTTGGAGGGACAAATCAACTTGTCAAGTTGAGGGAAAATGAGGGTTTTAATAAATCAATAAAATGATTTATTTGTGCAAGTGGAGATATCTAGAGGTTGCAAGTGGGTGAGATTAGCATTTAATCAGGGTTAGATTAAATTAATGATGATTATGTTAGTTTAATGATGATTAGGTGAGTTTGACTTTTAGGACTTTGATATTTGATTTATTTAAATCAGAAAATGATGGAATATGATTTAGGATTTGATTTAAATGGATGTTTGATTTATTAAAAGGTTGATGATAATGTTTATTTGATTTTAAATGACCTTAGGAAATGGAGATTAATAAAATTACCTGCTAAATGAATGAAGGTGAACCTAATGTGAAATCTAGTTCAGTTGATGAATGAACCTAATCAAATGCAAAATGTTAATTTTGCATGTCTACATTTTGCCCCTCTTTGAAGCAATGTACTTGTTGCATTGGTTCAAAGAATAACTTACCGCGATCAAAATTCAATTTTTTTAAATTTTTCGTATGCCCCACTCAAAAGTACACTGGTACATTGCCCCCTCGAGAGATCGAGCGAAAAGATTCGATTTGAGGGTTAATCTCACGATAAAGAGGTTCAAAATGGATGGTTATGGACGATGATGCAAATGAGATGATTTTAAGATGCTTAGAAAAAAAAATCTATATTATCCTAAACAACTTAAATGATTATATGATGCAAGATGGATGAGATTTGATGATGTGATATGCTCTGATATGCAATGGATGATTTATGAGATGCTTAGACTAACATATCTATATTATGATGACGATATGCATGTGAGATGATATGCAGAATACTATGATTTATGGATGCAAGATGAATGCATAATGGATGCATGATGGATGTATTGGTGATGATGATTAACTATTCATGCTATGATGTTAGTGAAAAAATGAAGAAATTAGATGATGACAAGAGGATCCAACAAGCCAACATTATGAGAGATGATGATGAGAAATGGATGATTTTCTTATCAAGGATTGGGATTTTAAAAGGGTCACTTACTTTATGTTTGATAACTCACCTAAGCACGATGCATCAAGGTATAAAGGACCAGGATGGCATTGTACTTAGTGTGATGGACTTTGAATCAACAAATAGATAGGAGTATTCTTGTTCACACCTGACATATGAAAACCTTGCTAGGATGTACTTTAGAAGTTTCAAACATCTCAGACCAAAACATGGAGAGGTATAACCAATCAATGCAATAGTCAACAAGCCATCCAAAACATCCTCTATACATGTCTAACAAAGCAAGTATTAGACAAGTTATTTTACAAGAACATCCAACAAGCATAGCAGACAAAAGAATAATGATCATTGCCCCATTCCTATCTCTCTAAATCCTTCATTTGGATATCATTGAGAGGTCCTTCAACTGAGCACAATAAGATAAGTCAAAATAAAAAGATAAAGCACACAAACAAGTTGATGTTCTTCAATACCGCTAACCAAAAGGGAATGTGTTTTTAAGGATAAGAACCGAAACTTATTGCCAAAAGATAATGCCCATTGTAGGAAGGATACATCCTAGGACATGTTAGTGGATGGCGACATGTCATTTCGTTTATCCAAAGTGTTCTTTCTGATAAATAATGCCCCTTGTAGGAAGGATTCATCCTAGGACATGATATTATCAGATGATTGATATGAGATTGTTTGGATGATGGACTATCGACACAAAGACTTGACCAACTTGTTTACGTACTAACTTAGACTTGAGGCTTGACATGTTTGAGATTTACTTTTAACCTACTAGACTTGTTTCTAACTATTTCACCAAAGGTTGAGGATGATGATCACTTTATTATTATGAATGGTGTTTATTGCGGGTGCAAGTGAGATGAGGTAGATGGATTTTTTCAAATATTTAGATGTTTTTGGAGTTTTGCAATGTTTTGAGGTTGTTTTTTGTATTTTTCAAGGTTTTAGAAATGTTTTGTTTGTCAAATTTTCAATGTTTTTGGGATTTTATGTGATTTTGACCAAGATACTAACCTAAAGACCTATCCTAGGGGTCTTGAGGGCTGATCAACATATTAGTCTTGCCTACGTTATAAACGCAGAGACCATGTAGTTCGACTAACAACTTGACTAATTTACATTTGAAGATATACATGATGAGATGTTAGTTTATTATGAGGGACTCCTATAGGTCTAACCTAAATGTCTCAGGGGATGATCAATGATCAACCTTGCCTATGTTCAAGCTCAAAGATGATGTAGTTCATCAAGACGACCTTGTTTTTGACTTTTTGAATGACTTTTTGACCTGTTTTTGGATTTTGATATGTTTTGAATGTTTTTGGATTTTTGCAATGTTTTGATGTTTTGATGTTTTTTGGATTTTCTAATGTTTTGATGTTTTTGGATTTTTGGATTTTCTGATGTTTTTGGATTTTTTGATGTTTTGAGGTCTTTAAGACCATACACGAATCCAATCCGATGAGAACATGCCCCTAGCATGATGCAATAGACTACCCCGATAAAGGCAGGACAAACTAACCTCGAGGATGGGCCGAGTAGTACTTGGAGGGATCATGATACCAACACAAGACCAAGCTATGATGCGGATGCGAATGGATGTGTGATGGATGGAGACCGATGATGGAAGTGAAATGGAGGGATGATGACAAACAAGCCATAAAGGTCCTGGTGGATGGAAAGTGCTTATTTACACAAGGTGCCTGTTTGCCAGGTTTTCACCAAGGTACTTGCCCAAAGTGCCACTGAAGTGGTTTTCACTAGAGGACGATTTTTTTGATCATTTTTTGGATTTTTTTTTGGATTTTTTTCTTTTTTTATTTTTTTTGTTGTTACCAAGATGCCCTTTTGCTAGGTTTTCACCAAAGTAACCATTTTTTTAGGACTTTTTCTAAATTTTTTTTTTTGGATTTTTGTTTTTATACCCAAAAGAATTAGGCATAAAACTTTTTGAGATGGGAGCTATTTATGGGCTCCTGCAGAGGTTCCCCTTCGGGTGTTGATAGTTGATATGCCCCTGATTTATAACTTGCTGTGATGATGAAAGGCCCTAACCAATTGGGTTCAAACTTGCCTTTACTGTTGGGATTTGGGACATTATTTTGATTTTCTTTTAAGAACAATTCTCCAACTTGGAAAGTCTTGCTTCTGATCCTCTTGTTGTAGCTTCATTTGAGTCTATTTTGACAGACTTGTAGATGATTCAAAGCATCTATGCGTCTCTCATCCAGTAACTCCAGCTCGTTTAATCTTGACACCCGATAGTCCTCATCAGTGATGAGATTTTGCAATGATATTCTAAGGGATGGGAGCTCAATCTCAATTGGGAGTACAACCTTTGATCCATAGACCAAGGAGAATAAGGTGGCACTAGCGGGTGTGCGGATGCTGGCTCAATAAGCCTAGAGGGCAGGATTAAGCTGCAAGTGCCAGTCACGACCTACGTCATTGACTGTTTTCTTGAGGATTTTGAGGATGGTTTTGTTCGTGGCTTCTGCTTGGCCCTTGCCTTGGGGGTAGTATAGAGTGGTGAAGTGATGTTGGATTTTGAATTTCTCGCACAAGACATGAACCTCCTGGTTCTTGAATGGCATCCCATTATCTGAGATAATGGCTTGTGGGACACCATAACAACAGATGAGAAAGTTCAAAATGAATTTTGAGATCTACTTCCCAGTGATATATGTCATGGGTATGGCTTCCACCCACTTTGTGAAGTACTCAGTTGCAGTTATAATGAATTTATGGCCATTGGATGAGGTGGGTGAGATTTTCCCAATGAGATTGAGTCCCCACTATGAAAAGGGCCATGGTGTGATAATCAGGTGAAGCTCTTGAGCTAGAGCATGGATGAGGTCCCCATGCTGCTAACATTGTAAATACCTTTTAGCGTGATCATGTGCTTCTCGCTCCATTGTGGTCCAATAGTACCCCAACCTCAGCAGTTTCTTGGCTATGGTTATTTCACTCAAGTGTGAGCCACATATACTGTTATGAACCTCGGTTAGAGTGGTTAATGCCTCCTTAGCATTTAGACAGTGCAGTAAATTACCCTCTATGCTTCTACAGTATAAGGTATCACCTAGGATGACAAATATGGAAGCCTTTTTGATAAAGGTTCCTTTTAGGCTCAATGCTAGGTCAGCGGGTATGACTCCTATGCGAAGATATGTGTAGATGTCATGATACCAAGGATCGCAAGGACCAATGATTTGACACACATATTCCAATTTTGGTACCTCGAATGTGGGAATGAGAAGCTACTCAATCAGAAATTCATATTTTGGCACATTGTGAGGGATGTCTACTAGAGACCCAATTGTAGCCATGGCGTCAACTACTCTGTTGTTGGTTCTTGGAATCTGTTCAAATGTTATGTCGATGAAGGATTCCTTTAGAGTATCCACCAATTTCTTGTATGGAGTTAGCTTATCATCCTTGGTCTGATATTCATTATTGACTTGATTTATGATCAACTGTGAGTTGCCGTAGACCTTAAGAGCTATGATATTCCATTGCACAACTATTCTGAGACCTATAGTCAAAGCCTCATATTCCACTATGTTGTTGGTGCAAGGAAATGTCAAGTTATATGACTTAGGTATGCAATCCCCTTGTGGAGTGATGAAGAAGACACCAAATCCTGAGGCATGATGTGTGTATGAACCATCGAAGTATAGTTTCCAGTGATCAGCAACATTGAGGTTAAAAATAGACTCATATGGAAACTCTGAGACAAGGGGATTCTCAGAATACATAGGTGCTTCTACTAATTGGTCTACAATAACTTGACCCTTGATGGCTTTTCTTTCAACATAATCGATGTCATATTCTGATAATATCATGACCCATTTTTCCATTCTGCCAGTTAACATTGCCTTTGATAAGAGATATTTAAGGGGGTCAATTTTGGCAATAAGCTTGATCTTGTGTGCCAACATGTAGTGTTTGAATTTTTGGGATGCAAACACTACTGCGAGGCATGCTTTCTCAATGAATGAGTAGTTTAGCTCATGACCCACCATTGTCCTACTAATATAGTAGATGGCCCTCTTCGTTCCATTTTCATCATGCTGGGCTAGAAGAGCTCCAAGGGCAGCTACTTTTGCTGACACATATAAGATCAATGGCTTCTTTGGGATAGGTGGCATTAACACTGGAGGTGTCAGTAGATATTCCATCATTTTGTTAAATACCTCTTCGCATTTTGTATCTCATTTGTATACTACCCCCTTGTGGACAAGGTGCGAATATGGGTTCTACTTGTCTACCAGTTGTGCTATGAACCGTCAGATGGATTGAAGTCGACCCTGGAGGCCCCTCAGTTTTTTTAATGTCTTTGGTGCTTCCATCTCGAGGATTACTTTTACTTTTTTCGGATCCACCTCGATACCCCTCATGGACACTATGTATCCTAGCAGTTTACCTAGTTGTACGCCAAAAACACACTTCTTGGGATTTAGTCTGACTTTGTATTCTTCCAATCTGTCAAAGATAGCATGTAAGGTTGCTATATGATCTTTTCTTTTTCTTGATTTGGCTAGGATGTTGTCGACATAGTCTTCAATTGTCTTGTGAATCATGGCATGGAAGATCAATGCCATGGCTTGTTGATATGTTGCTCCTGCATTCTTTAGGCCGAATGGCATCATGTTCTAGCAATAGGTCCCCCACGGACAAGTAAAAGTTGTCTTGTGTTGATCTTATTTTGCTATCATAATCTGGTTGTATCCTAAAAATCCATCCATTATTAATAGCATCTCATGCCCTATTGTCATGTCCACTATCATATCGATATTGGGAAGTGGAAAGTCATCCTTGGGACATGGTTTGTTCAAATCTCTAAAATCTGTACAGATTCTGATAGCTCCATCAGGTTTTGAAATAGGTGCCAAGTTTGATACCCATTCTAGATAATCAATTGGTCAGATGAATCCAACATCTAATAGCTTTTTGAGCTCCATTTTGACTAACAAAGCAATTTGAGGATGCATTTTTCAAAGCTTTTGTCTAAACAGGTTTTGCATCTAGATACACTGCTAGGTGGTGGACCATAGTCTTTGGATCAAGTCCTAGCATATCAGCATAACTCCATGTGAAGTTTATTTGTCTTTCCTTTAGGAATGCTGCTAGGATTTCTTGCTCTTATGATAATAGTGATTCCACATAGAATGTGATATGCCAGGTCTCCTTTGTTCCTAGGTTGACTGGGTTGCATTTTTCAGCCAAGACTACTGACTTCTCTTGATCAATAGCTCTTAGGGGAAGATTGAATCCTTCATCCTTAGGAACCTCAGAGAGGTTTTCACCATTGGATATGCCATTTCTTTTTACTATTTTCTTATCAGAGAGTGCCACGATGTGGTTTTCACTCAAGGACTTGGATATGATTCTTAGTTTCTCACTTTTGTGAATGAAGGATTCAATCATTTCCCTGTAATAGGCGTGTGTGTCCAACTTCATTATAAAGCCTACCTTGTGATCTCCATCTGGAATGTTATCCCTCAATCCCATGAATTATGAGAGCGCTTCATCATTTTTGAATGTATCGAGAACTGGTGGTCCTCATTGGTCATAGTCGATTAGTTGGGGGTAGACTAAGTGGATCTAATGATTTTGACTATCTAGTTCAAAGGATATGGTATTAATCATACACAGGGTGGTATCTTCGAATAACCTAGGTAGGTTGGATAAGGTATCTTCGTCATCGCTACTAATGTAGAGCTTAGTTATAAAATTATGTGTGTCCCTACCTATGACTATTGGTGAGTGTACTTGTACTAGTACTGGCTGAGAAGAAACATTAGCGGCTCTAATCAGAGGACTTTGGCCATGTATGGTTATTCTTGGAGTGGCACATGCAAGACCAAGATTTCTTATGGGTCGCGTCTCTAGCATGATAGGTATTATGAGCCCATTGTCATTTTGTCCCAGTCTCTGATTGCGGTCATAGCCCATCGCAAGCATCATGTGTAGGCCTTTTCTTCTTTCATCCATTGGTAGATTAGCTGTCGGTCTTTCATCTTGATACAACATGTTTGATGGATCTGTTTTAATTACCTCATGGCCAAGGTCTCCCCATCTTGTGAATTCAGGATAATTTTGAGGATAGGTTTGTGATGTGGAAGCTTGATTTTCTTGTGGGCGTCCTCGTGATCTTGGAGATTGTGGTAACTCTCCCATCACAAAAGCATTGTTAGGGAGCCTATAACTTCCACAACCGTCCTCCTGGATGATGAGCTTGATATCGGATATGGTGGGAATGGCTGGTGTCTCTACCACAGAAGTGGACGTGAGAGTGGCGGGATCGATGTATGATGTGGATGGGCCCTTATCACTTTTTGGCACTTGGGGGATTGTGTAATATTTGGCTTCAAGTTTCTTGCAGTATGAAAACGGCTCAAGATCTCCATGGATGGTAACCTCTTGTCCATTATGTATTAATTTCACACATTGGTGGAAGGTTGATGCTACGACTTTCATCACATGAATCCATGGGCATCCCAGGAGGATATTGTATGGCAATTTGAGGTCCAAAACCTGACATGTGGTTTCCATGAGTGTTGGCCCTACTTGGATAGGGAGCTTAATTGTGCCCTGAGACACTCTTTCGTGGTCATCATATGCTCTGATTGTGATGCCCTTGCCTTTATCGATGGAATCTTCTAATATTTTCAACTGCTTGATGAGGCTAAGAGAACAGATGTTCAAACCTGCACCTCCATCCACCAAGACCCTTTTGATTTTGCTCTTGTTCACAATGGCTTATAAGTGAAGTGCACATTTGTGAGATGGTTGGGTGGGGAAATCTTGGTCAAAAAATGTAAGGAGATTAAGTGTTATGATATTTTTTACCATAGCTTGGAATTGTTCCGCATCGAGGTCTGCGGGTATGGTAGATGAGGCTAATGCTTCCTCGAGGATCTTCTTATGGGCTGATGATATTTTTAACAACTCCATGATGGAGATGTGTGTTGGTGTTCTCTTGAGTTGTTCTACAACATTGTAGCTATGCGGAAGGGCTCTTGATGAAGGGATTCTATTGGGTTGGGATGATCCTGCGATAGTAACTTTTTTGCCTCTTGTGGTGACTCCACAGTCTTGGACATGAGCGCCCTTGATGGTGATGACCATGCAATCTTCATTTAGGGAGGAAAAAATTGTTTCGTATACATGATTTACACTACCTTTTCCTTTATCCTTGTTATTCCATTTGTTGCCATGATTCGGCATCGGATTCGTGTAGATTTTAAGATCCTGATTCCTTGTAGGTGTTTCCACATTTATGATTCTTTTGTCGATGAGATCTTGGATGATGTTCTTGAGTCTCATACAATTTTTTATGATGTGGCCTTTGATTTTTTGGAACTCACATAGTTGATTTTCATTGTACCAAGGAGGTTTGACATTAGGTTCTTGATAATTCTCAAATGTAGGAGCTTGGATGAGTTTTTCATCGATTAGCTTTTTCATGATGTCCTCAAGTGGTTCCCCCAAAGTAGTGTATTTTCATTTGGGGTATGTTTTGCATTGAGGTGGTCCTCTTTGGTCATTGAGGTTATTGATTGTGGGATTATTGTTGGGTTGATGCATTGTGTGATGAGTGTTTTGACTTGGTGTTTGGATTTGTTGTGTGGGTGTGTTTTGGCACAGACCATTAATGACCACCTTGGCATCGACGATGCCATCATTAGTGATGTTCTTGTTTCTCACCCATGTACAAGGTTTATCATTGTAATTAGATGATGGGCGGTTGTTTTGTGGTTCGTGATATGATGTTGATTCAGCGGGTTGAGTCGCAAGGGCTCTTTCGATGCTGAGTGCCTTGGAGATCAATTGTTCATATGTAGTGATACCCTGAACTTTGAGATGAAATGATAGGTGACTTTCAAGGTTGGCTATGATGGTGCAGACTTGTTCTTCTAGCATGGTCCATTTACTCCGATTGGCCTTGGATCACCATCGTTGAAGGAATGAAGTGAAAGATTCACTCTTTCCTTGTTTCAGAGCATATAGTTCTTTGAAACTAACATCCATTGCAATGTTACATGCATAATTATTAATGAATGCGTCTCTAATTTCTTTGAATGTTCTAATGCCTAAAGGTAAGCGAGAGAACCATTTTATAGCATTTCCTGCTAAGCTCCTAGGGAATAGCTGCATCAGATAAGTATCGTCATATGCGACCTCCATAGAATGAACCTGGAATTCCCTGATGTGATCTTCAGGGTTTCCCATCCCTCGATACTTGTCAAATTTTGGGATTTCAAATCCCTTATGGAATGGTTTCATGTCTAGGCTCCTATCAAATGGATAGGGACACAAGTTGCTTTGCGTTTTGGTTGTCCGCCCTGATTAAAGGTCAAGCACTTGTTGCGAGAGCAACCTGAGTTGTGTCGTCACATCATTTTGGGGATCAGGGGGTGGGATGAATGTGTTTTGAGGTGTTGCAATCATGGTTTGGATGGATGGGTTGGTTGGTGCATAGTTCAATGCTATCGGTATATTGTGGCAGGTGAAGTAGGCTTCTACTTGCTTTTGGATGAAAAATGCTTGTTGTTGATCTTGTTGTTGTTGCACTAGGATTTGTGCTTCTTGTTGCGCTTGTTGTTGTGCTTGCTGCTGCACTTGTTGCTATTCTAATAATGCTTGTTTTTCTACTTGTTCTTGTTCCCACAACGCTTGTTGTTGGGTTGCCAATTCTGCTGCTTCTTGATGCTCTTGGTATTGCTTTAGTGCTTGCTGATATGCGTGCATTTGCACTGCTTGTGCAAGAAGTTGTGCTTGAGCTTGCGCTTGTTGTGCTTGAGCTTGCACTTGCGCTGCTTGTTGCTATAATAAAAGTTGTGCTTGAGTGACCCTTTGTGCTTGTAATGCTTGTGCAACTTGGGTGTCTTGTTGTTCTTGCTATTGCAATAAAGCTTGGGCTTGTTGTGCTTGTTGCACTTGTAATGCGACTTATACAGCTTTGGTAGCTTGCGCAGCTTGAGCGGCTTGTTGCACAGCTTTTTGTTTCTGCACTTGTTGGTATCCTCTTTGAAAATCGGCTTGTAATGTTGCATTGAATTGGTTTGATGTGGTGAACATTGGTGGTGGTGGGGGTGGTGGTGGGTTTAGAATGGTGGTAGATGATGATGTTGTGTTGATTATTTGGTTGGTGGATGGTGTTGTCGTGTTGATTACGTGATTGGTGGATGATGTTGTTGATGTGGTAAGTGGCGTCGTTGATGTGATTGGCCCTTAAGAGACCATGCTTTGCAATGTTGTGGGGGTGTTTGATGATGTTTCCATTGCTTGTGTGTTTGTCATTTGTTGTTGTGATGTCAACAATAAGATTTGAGAATTTGGCAAAATGTTTTGATTGATGGTTGGGATGTTGTTTTGATTGATACTTGGTAGAGGGGGAAGCCCTAAACCAAGGAGTGGTGTTGATGACAATGGTGATGGTGGGAGAGGTGGAAATGTAAGGGGGGTGAATCCTTGCGAGAGTGTTGTGGTGTTGAAAATGCCCCCTGGTCCGAACATGTCTCCCTCTTGTGAATTTGTGAGGGGGATTTGAGGTGCTCCGTGAAAATATGTTGATGATGGGTCATAATGTAAAGTGAGAGGAACATTTTTTTGTAATGGATTATGGGGGATGTTTTGTTCCAATGTGGTGTTTACGTCCAATTTTTGATTATTAACAAGGGGATGTGATTGAAGAGTATTGAGAAATGTGTTTCCCTTGTTAATGTTGGGTTGAGTTGGAGCAAATGATGTTGTGATTTGCGGGATATTTTTCATGACGTTTTGAGATGGGGGTGTAGATGAAATGGGGATGGTGGATGAGATTGGTGGAAAAGATGTCTCTACTATAGTGCTCACATCAAAATCCGAAGGCAACTTGGCCCCTTGTTTTTCTAGTTCAAGCATGTACAATGAAGGGTTAAGTCTCATCATGATGTTGATGATTCTATGGTTGTCCATATTTTGGAGCATTTCAACTATTTCTTCCTGAGACATTCCAAAGGTAAGATCCTCCCCTTGGGTTTCCTCTTGTGGGTTTTGCGATGATGTTGGAAGGCTAATTGTGAGATTTCCATCCCCAATGGGATTCATTTCAGGAGTGGTTTGGCTAAGATCACTTGAAGTGGGTGTTTCTTTGTTGGCTTCCATACTCTTCTTGTATTGAGATCTAGTTAGAACCATAAAATGGGGATCAATCTTCGAGAATATGGGAGATGAATCTCTTGATTCTTTCGATTAATCTCTATTTTATGTCCCAAAGTGAAAGTTTTAGGATGCTTTTTTTGGGGATCAAAGGTGATGATATGATGATGAATGATATGAATGCTTTGGCTTTTGATAAGTCTTGAATGAGACACTAGGCTTTAGGACTTGAATTTGATTGTATTTTGGATTTGGGATTTTGTCCTTGAGTTTGATTTTGAATTTGTTTTGGATTTTGAACAAAAGGACCCTATGATGTTTGATAATGATCTAAGGGATAGTTTTTTTCAAAGGATGGTGATTTTGGATATGTGTGAGGAGAAGGATACATCTACCCACACCTATCTGAATAAAATGATAGTTTCACTAAGTATATGAAGAAGGATTCATCCACATACACTAAGTTAGACAAGATGATTTTGATAACTTTGACTAAGTATATGCAAAAGGATGCATCTACACATGCCTACCCAAAGGTGTTTTGATAAATTTTTTCAAGGATATAGTCTCAATGTTTTGGATGATTTTTTATTTTGCCACAAAGCCTAGTATCAAGGATGATTTCAAGATTTTCCAAAAGATTATTTGTGGGATGGATTTGATGTTTTGAAAGATGGATGAAAGAGGATTGATTTGTTTTGATCCTTAGGTGAACCTAAAAAAGACACTTTGTTTTCCTAGACCTAGGTATTGAAGAGCATGCAAATGCTTCCTTAAGACCTTTGTAACCAAGAAATGATTTCATTTGAACATTCATTTTTGGATTTCCAATGATTTTTTGCCTTGGGATTTGTGGTGTCCTCAACACATATGAAAGTTCATTTTGTTTTAGCTTTGCTTAATGGCTTTATTTTACCAAAAACACTCTCTTTGATTAAAGTTTCAAACTAAGATGTCCAATGTCTTAATTTCTTCAAACCCCACAAGATATGTTATGTGGAAATTTAATGAACTTAAGACAAGGGTTTTCCTATTGTTTACTCAAGGAGATGAATCGAGATGCAACCCAATGTTTAGAAACCTCTAAGGACATGAGTCCCAAGGGAAAGCAATAACATATGGATTGAGTCAATGATATTTATCTCCAAGAGGGTTTGAAATTTGGATGATGTTAAGTGTTTGTTTTTTTGATTTGTTTTCGATCAAGCAATGTATTTTCAAATTGACTCACAAGCAATGCAACATCATAGCTAAATGGGTACGTTTTTCTTGGTGGGCTTGCCTCATGCCCTTCATAGAAGAGATGATTTTACATGCAACCAAGGATAAAATATAAAGGTATGTTAAGAATGAAGTCTTAACCTCTATATTTCAACCAAGATTGGACATGGCAAGTAACTTCTTGGAATCTATGTTCCAATGCACCACTTTGATAAACTCGCTCAATGGATCAATAAGCCACTACAAAACAAGGGTTCTAGTTCAATTTTTCCATTCGTAGGAGTTGACCCAACATGGCAAGAGTCTCCTTTTGGATCCATCTTGTCGGAGTCAACCGTGTGATATTGGCATTTCTTCCAATATCCACATTTATATCCTGACTAGAAATACTCTCGGGTTTAGAGTGTTACCGGTTGAGCCGTTCCCTTGGGTGAGTACTTTTTCCCCAAGGCCAGCCCTCTAAGATAGACAAAAGCAAGCAAAGACAATCCGTAACTCGATCAATCTTTGATGGCACAAAGAAAGAGAATATACACGAAAATGCCCCTACTCACACTCGCACAAGATATTGTTCAATTTTAATCCCAAATCAAAGTGTCGAGGTGATCACTTTATCTTACGCCAAAATCACCAAAAAGGCCTTTTGATTCTCAAGATTGCTTGGAAGTGCGAGAGAAGCGCATACGTCCTTTTCAATGACTTTAGTTTAAGTAAGTAACCACAAAACAAAGCAAACACACATTCATTTTATCGTTCCAAAGCAATTGTGAGTTCATTTTAAGCACCAAGATGAAGTGTGAGTTTTGATTGTTCAATTTGTTAATCCCAAACAAAATCTAGTACATTGTGATCCTCAAGTTTGTTTTAGCCTTTGCAAAGAAAACAAAGTGATCTTTTTAAACCCAAATAAAAATTAGTGTACTAAAATGAAAAGATAAACAACTTTGTGAAAAAGTGTTAAACAAACACTTAAAGTGTTTAAAAACACTTCAATTTTTTTCAAATATCCTCCTCGTTTTCCCCCCTTTCATTTTCCTTTGCTATCCTTCTCCTTGCTTTCCTTCATTTATACTTTTGTGTCTTTGTTGTTCATTTGTACCTCCTTCGTTAGCCTTTGTTCTACCTATAAACAAAGTAAGATTTGAGTTTTAATTCATTGCCCTTGTCATTATTTGAAAATAAATAAATAAATAAATGCTCACAATAATTTCTAGTCAACTCTTTAAAAAGTAATGTTAAGAATGCTTTTTAAAAAATAAACAAATAAATAAATATTAAACCTTTTTAAAAATTAAATAAAAAAACATGCTCATACTAATTACTAGTCAACTCGTCAAAAAGTAGCTATTTGATTAAGTATATCATTCTTGATTAATTGATGGGGTAGCTACTATTGTACAAGGGATAAAGAGTAATTTCAGTTGCACATAAACAAGACAAGAATCCATGATTTTTGTGGTATTTCTCTTGGTCTTTTCATGGCATCCAATTGTCGAAGGCATGCGCAGGCCCAAGGTTTTCTCCTATTCCCAAACAAATTCATATTTGCAGCTTTCCAATCTTCAAGTATGCCCTTCAAATAATCAATGAGGTAATCACATTCTTCTAGATACCTACAAGCTTAGCACAAAGGTAAAGGAACACATATCTGCAACATTTAAGAATTTAAAATAAATTCTCATAGCTAAAGGTAGAGACAATGAATCATTCTTAAGAGCCAGATTGTTTTAAAGCTGCCTACTGATCACAACATAGTAAAATAATCATAGAGTATCTATGCATTTATTGAGACACAAATTTTGATGACTATTGATGGTTCAGTCCCCTCAAGGTAAGCTAAAAGTTATATCTGTAGAGGTACAAAATCTTCGCATGAGAGGTATAGAAGACCAAAAGGGTGTTAATGAGCAACAACCAGCTATAACAAACTAGACAATGCATTTAAATTGTTTGAAATAAATCTTTTAAGATGTTGATCTAGCTTGAAGATCGTTGGAACTTAAGAGTACATGACAAAAGTGGTTTGATTGATTGACGTACCCACTTTGTTTTTATTTACCCAATGGCGAGTGAGTAAGTAGATGAATCTGAGTGTCTCCCTAATTTGTATCATCTCTGTAACAAAAAATAATAAAGATGTCCTCCTATCTTTAAAATTTTTTAAAGTGAAGACAAGACATCACTGCACACCAAAATATTAAAGATAATAATAGAGACCCAAAGCAATTAATGACAATTTGATAGCGAGACTTGCTAACCTATGAAACGTAGAGATCACTCCAGTTGTAGTTATACCACCAGCAGACACAAGGTTCACAATGTGCGAGCTCAGTTTCTTTCACATATTTTAATATTTCCAAATGACAGTTGGATTTTACTAGTTTGAATGCAATTAATAGGATAGGATTGAAATACGGGGAGTGGTTGCATTTAAGCTCAACCAAAAAGACAAAAAGAATCTGCTACACCATCACAATGATTCGCCTGTCTACTTCATTTGACTTCCCTCAAGAAACATTGTGCCAAAGATATAAAATCGACTTCCACTAAAGAGTGTGTTGGAAACTTCTAAGTTAAGTGTGATTGGCAGGTGTAAAACAAGATCCCACAATGATTATAGGATCTTTGATCAGCTTTTTAGAACAACCAGGAAGCCATTTATTGCAATTGTTTACTTTTTGTTGACTCATGCAACTAGGTTGGATCAAGCTCCAAGGACTTGTATATGGCACGTCTTATGCAAGAACAAGTTGCTACCACTGTTGGCACATCTAGCGGCTATTGTGGTTTGGAGACAGATGCACAAAAATACAAAACCAACCTAGAACTGTCGCTACCCTAGTATTTTTGAAAAAAAAAGAACGTAAATGGTGTTCGATGGAGCAACAAGCAGTGTGTAAGAGAAAGCACATAACAATGTTCATTTACTACAGCTAGTAGGTGTAAAGCACGCATATGAAGGTCATTTGAAAGAAGTTCAAAGAAAATGTGCATGGCAGGTGCAAAGATAAATTTTGTAGCCTTTGACTAATATTCAAAACTAGATTTGATCATACTCCAAATGTGTCTATGTATACACTACCTCGCATGCTTTTAGAGACCAAAATAAAAAGGCGTACTATCCAACATTTATCAAAATAATAACACAAAGTCAGATATTATTTTTTAGATATTCGATAATATTAAAGGAATTGTTTTTACTGTGATATATCAAACTACTATGGTCCTGCTTCGCCCAAGCTTTAGAAGGAGAAAACAACAACTCAACCAGTGCACTGTAGATCTGAATAGCTGTAAACTTATCTACCAACATCTGCACAAAATTCTACTATAAGATAAAATTGTTTTCGTAGAAAGCAAGTGAAGTTGGTTAGATTTGAACATAAAACACATAGTCTAGCATTCTCAATGTTATACTGTTGTAAAGACTTGCCAACGTAAAGTCAAAGATAAAACTATATATCATCTTTAGACCAAATGCACAAAGAATTTCTCTAAAATTCTTTCGTAAGCATGGTTTTAATCTAATCACATGATATTGTACAACTTTACTAGCTGCAAATCAAACTACAAATCTTCTGACTGAGACCAGACTTATCTCTTATGATGTATAAAACCATGCTCTTGGCTTGCTAATATGTTAAGGACTTATTATTGCCAAGATAATGAACTGGCACACTTAACAATCTACCTGTATTTATCATTGAACTACCCAATATGAACAGATAAAGACGTCAAACCAGTGAGCTATTTATGCATAAAATCTAGAAAACATGAAACAAATGCATATAAATAAATGTTGGAAAGCCCTCCTTCTAGTGCCAAACTATGAGCATCATTTAAATCTGCAAATATTAATATCTCAAACATGGGTTAGTATTTCACAAATCCATCAAAATGCTCCTATGAAATACCTTGCAAATACTTCAAAATGCAACAAAGGATGAAAGAAAACTAAAAGTATTATGAAAGCAACCACAAGTTACCTATTCCATAGTGGATTGGTGTCACATGTGCTAGTGACCCTTTCCCAATCCTTGATCAAAGCTCAGTGTGATGTAAATGCAATGGAGATGATGAGCAAGATGAGTTCTCAAATTAAGAGAGTAACCTTGCATAAAATTTGTGGATCGATGAATGAGGATGAAGGCTTTCTTTTATAGATTTTATTGATGAGAGATTGGCCAAGATGATGAATGTGGGACTAAAGATCCACCAATGAGAATAGGCCACTTGTCAAGTGATGATAGGCCAATGGATGTGCAAAATTTGGGAAGAGTGCCCATGAGAGGGAGAATTTGAATTCAAATTTGGCAATAAATTTTGAGAGGGGGACAAGAAAAATAGCAATAAATGCAATGTTGGAGGGACAAATCAACTTGTCATGTTGAGGGAAAATGAGGGTTTTAATAATTCAATAAAATGATTTATTTGTGCAAGTGGAGATATCTAGAGGATGCAAGTGGGTGAGATTAGCATTTAATCAGGGTTAGATTAAATTAATGATTATTATATTAGTTTAATGATGATTAGGTGAGTTTGACTTTTAGGACTTTGATATTTGACTTATTTAAATCAGAAAATGATGGAATATGATTTAGGATTTGATTTAAATGGATGTTTGATTTATTAAAAGGTTGATGATAATGTTTATTTGATTTTAAATGACCTTACGAAATGGATATTAATGAAATTACTTGCTAAATGAATGAAGGTGAACCTAATGTGAAATCTAGTTCAGTTGATGAATGAACCTGATCAAATGCAGAATGTTAATTTTGCATGTCTACAATATTTATTCGATGGAATTGTTCCATGGGAAATTATGTATTTTAAAATTAAGTATTATCTAATTATAATTTTTTTGCACACAAATTTAAAACATAAATCAATGGAAATAAAAAAATAAAGTTTCCATCAATTTAATTCACAAAAAATACTACAAATGGAAATAGAATGTTCCCATCTAGTTGCCAAATCAATATTTATGTGACTTCTATGCGACTCCCTCTCTCCCCTCTACCCTTAACCCTTAAACCCTAAACCCTTGTTCCATCTACCCTCTATCTCTCTCCCACTCACACCCCCCTCTCTCTCTCTCAAGTCTCTCCCTCCTACCCCCTCTCCCTCCCTCAACTCTCTCTCTCTCTCTCTCACTGCTATCTCTCTCCCCTCTACACTTAACCCTCTACCCTCTACCCTCTACCCTTAAGCCTTAAACCCTTAAACATTAAACCTTAAAACCCTCTATCCTCTACCCTCTAGCCCCTTACACCTTCAAACCATATACGGTCCTCTACCCTTAACCCTTAACCCTTAAAATTTAAACCCTATACCCTCTATCTCTCTCCCACTCCCTCCCTCTCTCTCTCTCTCAAGTCTCTCCCTCCTACCCTCTCCCTCTCTCAAGTCTCTCTCTCACTCACTCACTCAAGTTCCTTATATCTCGAGCTCCCCTCTACCCTTAACCCTTAAACCTTAAACCCTTGTACCCTCTACCCTCTACCCTCTACCCTTAACCCTTAAACCTTAAAACCCTCTATCCTTTACCCTCTACCCTTACACCCTTAAACCTTATACCCTCTAGCCTAGACACTTGAACCCTCTACCCTCTACTCTTAACCCTATACCCTCTATCTCTCTCCCACTCCCTCCCTCTCTCTCTCTCAAGTCTCTACCTCCTACCCTCTCCCTCTCTTTGGTCTCTATATATATATCTCTCTCTCACTCCTATCTAGAGCTCCCCTCTACCCTCTACCCTTAACCCTTAAACCCCAAATGAGTCTTAAACCCTACACCCTCTATCTCTCTCCCACTCCCTCCCTCTCTCTCTCAAGTCTCTCCCTCCTACCCTCTCTCCCTCTCTCCCCTCTACTCTTAACCCTTGAAACCTAAACCCTTGTACCCTCTACCCTTAAGCCTCAAACCCTTAAACCCTCTACCCTATACCCTTAACCCTTAACCCTTAAACCTTAAAACCCTCTATCCTCTACCCTCTAACCTTACACCATTAAACCCTATACCCTCTACTCTAAACCCTTAAACCCTCTACCCTCTAATCTTAACCCTATACACCCTATCTCTCTCCCACTCCCTCTCTCTCTCTCAAGTATCTCCCTCCTACCCTCTCTCTCTCTCACTCACCCACTCCTATCTTGAGCTCCCCTCTACCCTCTATCCTTAACCCTTAAACCCTAAATGGGTCTTAAAGCCTCTACACTCTATCTCTCTCTCCCTCCCTCCCTCTCTCTCTCAAGTCTCTCCTTCCTACCCCCTCTCCCTCTCTCCCCTCTACCCTTAACCCTTAAACCCTAAACCCTTGTACCCTCGATCCTTAAGCCTTAAACCCTCTACCCTCTACCCTTAAACCCTCTACCTCTACTATTAACCCTATACACTTTATCTCTCTCCCACTCCCTTCATATACCCCTATAATTCATTTGAACATGTAATTAAGATAACTAATAGAGATATAATGCTCTCAATATTTCTTATTTTTTGTGAGTTGCTATTCAATTCCAATGGAGAATTTAAAGAATACTATGCCTTTGAAATACTCTAAAATTTCAAGAAGAATGAGGTGAAGAAACTACAAATTTTTCTTATTTCTTCTCCACTTTCATATATAATATCACACCAAAAAATCCATGTGAAACCTCCACCAACTTCTCAAAATGGTTGTATTTTATGGTGGACTAAATCCACCAAATGCATGAAATAATTTGTATGCATCTATAATCATCATAGGTCATATGTTATTATGAACTTCAAACTCATTCATGTTGCCATAGATTTGGAGACTTAATCCTTCTTTCCACCTCTCTACTTGTTATAAGTTGCTAAGATGCCCTACTAGAAGCATACAACTAGTGCCTATATAAGTATATAATTTATTATTTATCATTATTAATAATATATAAGTATATAGTATATTATTTATAATTATTAATAATATATATGATTTATGTATTATTAATAACTATTATATAGATATAATTTATATTATAGAGATTTAAAAAGTATTTAATTATTATATATTATATAATTAATATTATATATTATACAATTAATATTATATATTATACAATTAATATTATATATTATAAAATAAAACTATTAGAAAAATGGGAAAAAATAAAATAAAATGGATTCATGGCAAGGGGGTTCGAGCGGACGTCGGTTAAGAGTCCGCTTGAACCAACCCGCCATTGAATTTTTAATATTATTTTGAACAGGTTCAATTGAACCATGGTTCGGTCAAACCCTTATTTGATCGAACATATTTTTTAGGTTCGACCAAACCACCCTTTTCCCCCTTCTCCCCCTTGGCCACCAAAAATGTCCAAAATTTTGCACTTTGAAGCTCGATTTGAGGATGAAAATAGAGGAGACTTCACAAACCCAAGTGGTATCAGGTAGCCCTCATAACAAGCTATCCAATGAATATAATTTTAATATGTTTTGATTTAATTATCTATTTGTTTTTTATTTTTATTAAATATAGGGTTTTCACCAAAAATGAAGCTCTCTATTTTGCACATGTGGAAAAATAGAAGATTATCAAAAAAAATTTGAAAAATATGAGTGCACTAGATATTGGAGTCCTTGATCCAACAAAAATAAAATAAAATTGAATTTCAATACATACAAATAAAAAGTTGTGCATTATATAGTCGCACTATATCTGAATTGTAATTAGTTTGACTTTGAAACTTGATTCAAGAAAAAATATTCAATAAAAGACTATCTAACCAAGTGGAAGCACTAGATATATAAGTTACAAATCTAAATTTGAAAGAATTAGAATTTTATCCATCATGGAAAAAAGTTATGCATTATATGATGAGCGTCACTTTTCAAAAACGTTGTTTTATGAAAAAAACTAGTTTTCGAGGGAGATGGAAAAAGAAATGCAATCTGATTAAAAAACTTTTGAGAAAAATATATTTAGAATCAACAGACAAAATGTCACGAAACCCAAGTTTGCATCATCTTCAAATTCCTCATGGTTTAGCAACTATAGGTGCCCGAAAGTGAAGATTTAGTTAAAAAAAATTATTTCAATGTCCAGTTTGACTAAAAATTGTAAACCACTATTGTGGGATCACCCCATTAAAATTTTCTAAATCTATGTGTTAGAAATTACTAGCTAATTTAGGCATCTATATCAAGGCATAACTTCCATATGCCCAAATCAAGATTAGTTATTTGACTAAAAATATAAATTTATCACTATCAATCTTGGGTGCAATCTTATCTTACCTTTTCTATAATTGCTCCATGATTTTCTTCAAATCCACAATTAATTCTTTGCCATCACACTCTTTCTTTCTTGACAACTCTTACACATCTTACAAATTGTCAATTATAACTACCAACATCCATCCCTGACATTAATGAATCTTAGACTTGCAAACATATAAACTATGAATAATATCAATTCTCACTCCAAATCAAATTTATCCCAACAAAATACTGCAATATTAAAATGTATGGCACCTATCCCAACAACATTCAACTACAAATTGGTTGATCTATTGCAAGATCAGCGTGCCACTTCTAACTTTAAAGAGGAAAGAGGTTTGTGAGTTCTAACCATATTTCTTTTATCCTTCATAACTAGCATCACTATATCGACCTTGAAATCGTTATCGTTGACATTATTACAAAACCTTAAATATTCTCTGTACGGTCTGTTCTTATAATCGTTTCGAATCTCGAATCTTGGTATGAAATGCGTTTCACGGAAAATAAATAAGAGAAATAAGGTAACGTATGGAGGAGATACAAATCCTCTAAATTGTTTTTTTATTTATCTTGAAACTGGATCGAGTGTGCAAAGGATTATGATTGTCTTCCGGAACGTGATATTAAGAAATATTATAAGTTTTCTCCTCCAACCATATTTTGGCAGACATCTGAAGTAGTCAGAATAGATGAAAAGTCATGTACCAGGCGTACGAAGGGCCCTGCATGCTCAAGCTCCGCAAGAATCGGTGCCAACGCAAATCTTATGACTTAATTGACGTGACACCATACGAATCGTCTTCACACCGTCCACTTCCAAGCAATTATATTAGTGGAAGCCATCGCGTTGGCATTGTAAACATACTCTAAGAAGTCGCTAAGTATACCACACAAGTTTTTTCTGCAGAAACTGATATTTGCGTCTTCTAACATAGGTGCAGCCATGCTATTATTTTGTGGTTATTCTTTCTTCTTTCTTCACCTACTAACGGAATGACTACGTCTACCCCGTAGAAAGGACGACCAAAGAAAAATTCGCATCACTACATCAGCACTACCAACCAACTCTTCTAATTTATACATAAAAAAACACTACTTGATCCGAATATATCCTTAAATAATTGGTAATGTATATCTTCATTCACGTTTTTAAAGTCTAATCAGAATTTCGTATAGAGCCCAGCTGTGCTGAATTTCGCTTAACATTCTGGTGGATATCACGGTATGTTCTCTAAAGCTTCCTATTAAGCCATGCATGCTGCAATAAATCTTTAAAACTTTGCAGACATTTATTTATTCGCTATCCTGCTTTAGTTGCGCTGTATACTTATTTGAAATCTAGCAATGGCAAATTAAGTCATGCAAAGATAATAAATTCTAGATCTCGAAGATGTTACAAAAAAATTAAAATTTGTTTTTGAAATGTTTCAAGCACCTCACTTAGATGGATTTGGAGAGTTCCTTTTCCTCCCATTTAAGAAGTACAGTGCTCTGCTTTAATTGTTTTACATGATCAAAAGAACTTTCTCGCGAATTAAGATGTTTCAAGCTCGGACTGTTTTCTGAATAATTATTGTCTAGATATGCTCTTTTTCATTTTTTTTCTTTCTGTTGATTGGCATAGGAAGGAGGAGATATGGTCGGAGATCAAAGTTGTTGCCAAGAGAATGGTGTAAAGAAGGGGCCATGGAGTCTAGAAGAGGACCACAAACTTACCGAGTACGTAAACAAGTATGGTCATGGTAAATGGCGTAATCTTCCAGAGCTTGCAGGTACTTTTTCCTGTGATATTATGACCGTGTTGAAGCAAGGAATTGCTTGTTTACATAAATTGATGCAAAAGAATTGGTTATAACAAATTAGTGGCAGCAATGGTATTTAATATTACACTTCGTTAAGGACTTCAGTATAATTGTAATATTTTATTAACATTTTTGTATTGTATATATTTGTTCTAACAAGGTTATATAGGGAAAGGTCTTAGTTATCCTCCATGTTCCAATTATCATACATTGATACATACTAATTAAAATTCCACTAAAAAATTTTAAATTTACCAAATGTTATCCACTTTATACCCAATAGTTACTAAAAAGAAAAGAGTATTTTATTGGAAGAGTTGTGCAACTTTATTGGTACCAATAGTGCATGATTACTAGGGCATTTGTGCATATGTATTGGATCAATTGTGCAAATTTTGTGGTGGTCAAAGTGAATGGTTATCGGAGCATATAAAATATGTATTGAACGTCAACTTGAAATGACCACTTTTGACCTTTGTGTACATAATAATTCCTCTTGTGTTTGATGTAACCACCGAGAAGCTGAAACAATAGTTGTAAGCTATTCAGTCACATACAAAGAAACTCAAAAGAATTGTTGAAATCCATCATACCCTTTAAAAACTTCAGATATATGAAATTTGATAAAAGACTATTGATACCCTTCCAAATGATTTTTTTTCCAATGCATATTTTATTGATTCAGTTTCATTGATTTACAAATTGCATGCATCATAAAAGTAATTGCCCATATTGAATTCTAAGTATTCCACAGTAATGATTATATGTTGTTTATTTAGTTATATGAATTAATAATCATACGTCAATGTTTGTAACACTTATGATAAAACGATTGTAACTATAATTATTACTTGCCAATTACCAGGCTTAAGCTCTGGTGTACTTTAGATCGTATTCACAAAATGTGTAAGATGATCCACTACGAGTTAGATTATATGCGTTTATTTAATACGAATAAATAGTGTATAATGATGATGCAGGCTTATTGAGGAGTGCAAAGAGTTGTAGGCTGCGTTGGACAAACTATTTGCGACCTGGCATAAAGCGTGGAACGTTTTCTGCTCAAGAAGATGAAATTATACTACAGTACCGTGAGAAGCTTGGAAACAAGTAATGTTGGACCAAAAACATTAATTGATTTCATATATTAGCATTGTGGATAAGTCTTTCTTGACAGAGATAAGTCGCGCAGGTGGTCAAAAATAGCGAAGCACTTGCCAGGGCGGACAGAGAATGACATAAAGAACCGCTGGTATAACCGTCTGAAGAAAGGACAGAGAAAAACCATGCCATACAAGCGTTTTTCATCTCCATTAACATCTTCTTACCTTGCCCGTTTAGAGGTTGAAGCAAGAATAGGCAGAAACTTGTTGAAGCTTGCTACTGATGGAAATGTTCATCTGGGCCATAATTTACTAAGGTCTTCATTCCAACCCAATGAGATGGCAGCAACTTCTGTGGCATCAGATTTTGTAGATCAAGAACAACATCAACTACTATCATATAATTGTGAAGGATTAGATAAACACTTTGTGGGAGAAGATCAATTCGTCCCATGTTCAACAAAATCCAATGCCGAAATGCTTAATCAGGGTTTCAACAATAACTTTCTTCTAACGGAAAGCAATTCTGGGGATTCCATCTTGGCATTGCTTTCAAGTACAGACAATGGATCTGATGAAGCAAAACAAAAAATTTCTTCTCCTCCTATGCTGAACATTAACACCCATGGAACATCAATTCCGCCAGAGTCTTACCTCGATCTTACACAATTTCGAGACATGTCCGAAGAAATTGTAGAATCCCCAACATCCACAGATTTCTTGAATATAGAGTATGACAAAGACTATTGGATAAATATGCTAAAATTGTCAGATAATAACTCAGGTGGACTTGAAAATGTCTTCAAACATCGACAGTAGCTTGGTAAAGCTCTAGTATAAATATATTTCAGGTCATTTTTCTATAAATTTTCTGTAACTTCTAAATATTTTGTCAAACGTTTTATTTTAATGCCAATCAAAAATTATGTCATTGTCATCTTCTATTTATATTATGACTAAGAAAGATAAACTCAAAATATGTGGCATATTACTCTGGAAAATGGCCTTTTCTTTAGCCATTACAATTAATGTATGTCAAGTTAAACTGCAAGCGCGACTCTTAAATTTTTTAATAATTGTGGTGTCACAAATTATATTAATTAGCTATTAAAAATTCATATTAATTAGCAGGTCTTGTATATATAATTTTTCAAAATCACAAGCTCTTTAAAACTATCAATTTAATTAAAAATATCTTCCTTTCAAATATGTGATTTTAATACTGAATATTTGTAACATTTTCAATAAAGGAATATATATATATCAATTAAGATTTAGGGCATTGCCCCATAACAGTTTGTCTAACATTATGAGTTGGTAATGTTCAAGGTCCTAATGACCATGCCAAATTAAGCATAGTGATTTCGCGTATGTAGACTAAATTGAACTTTGTAATTTGATATATATATACTTATAATAGGTAGAATGAGTGGATGTTGTTTAGGGATGTTTAGAGATTGTACTTTTTAAAATTCATTAAAATACATATTTTGTTAGTGTATATATTGCATATATATATAGGCTTTAACCCTACTTAGATGTCAAATGACCCTTTCTCATGCAAGGTGTCAATATAGATAGGTGTCCTTAAAGGTGTCAATTCACTTTTGACACCGCTTCTTACTTTTTTGGTAGGCAACTCGCCACAACTCTATGACTGAGGAATTCTATTCTCATTTCATAGAGGTTGGTTGCCTCCTTCATTCCTATTTATGTACACCTCCTTGATCTAATACATTGGGACGACTATTATACAATCTTGTTTCATTGTTCTTGCTTTCAATCTTCGATTATCAAGGTTCTTTCATGATATCAGAGGTAGATGTGGTTTTTTTACACGCTATAAGGTGAACTCGTTTAATTGTATTTTTTTTGTCAAACTGTCTCTATAATAATCTATAGGAAAGGCATTTCAACCCGTGTTCGACCCAAGCTCTGCTCAGATTGGCATTTTTTGGGATGCGATTTGTTACTGCTACCCCTGCAATTTGTTTGCAGCTTCGGCCTTTCCCTGCGAGACATGATTCAGCGGCAGTCTCTATCTTTTCTAGGCGCTGTTGGAATTAATTTCTACCAGCAGCAATAATCAACCTCATTAAATGCAGGATCTAGAGTATTCGATGCAAGAAGAGTCTAGAAAGATGACTGTCGGTGATAGAAGAGTCACGTGGAAAACAACTTCCAGAAACTTCTGTATTCTTCAAAGCCCTCTATAAGAAGAGGCAGATGTAATCGGTTAAGTAGGCAATAGATATTGTGTGCAACAGCACACTTGTGAAAATATCTTGTCTCCTCTGCCCCACCTACAAGTGGTATCAGAGCCAAGTTAGATCCAGAAGATCAGGGCAGAGTTAATGCTGCAGAATATATTATGTGATCTGTAGATCATAATGAATAGAGGTAGCATGAAGGTACCGGAGTTGCTGTTTTTGATCGTAGTCTTTCTTGAAAGAGTCAAAGTGTCAATTCTTTACAAAGATTGCTGTGAGAGCTGCTGGTATCGCAGTCTTTGTAGGATTGTTGTTTGAGATCGTTGGCTTTTGCAAGAGATTGTAGAAGAATTGGAAGTTAATTAAGATCAGGATAGCTGTTGCTGTCTGAAGAAAGCAGTTTGGGCCGTAGCCAAACAATGTCCAAAGATGCAGAGTTGTAGCTCAGCCGATTAGAGAAGCAGTTGATAGAAGAAATTCACTGGAGGATCGCTGTTGTTTCTGACACCATTAAAAGGATTCGCAGTCAAAGAAGAGGCCGCAGTCATTGGAGGTTGTAGAAATAGAAGGCTGTTGTATGCATAAACTTGCAGATAATTCTAAGAGCCGCTACATATTATCCTGGCTGCCAAGTGAAGGTTTGTAGTAGTGTGAAGAAAGATCACCGAATGCCAAATGTGTAGCGGAAAAGAACGGAAGTCTAACGAGATCAGTTATGGTTTGTAACCTGATTTGCATCCACCGCCAGTCAGATTGAAGGCTATGTGGACTATGGAAAATTGAGAAGACAAGGAGATCGTTTGGGAAATCCTGTCACCATTTGTGACAGACGTCAAGAATCTATTAGGATCCCCGAACACCCGCAGAGTGACTCAATGGGAGGTGTTGATAAAACAAGTGAATCACACCTGAACCTACGATGGACTGGTAACCAAGAGGGTCAGAGCTCGTGGTTAGAGCATCCCAACTGCAACATAGGATTTCCTAGGTTCGATCACTAGATCTACAAAATTTTAGGTGCCGCAACGCCTGTCATTGGAATTGCAAACCAGCTAAAGGGAATTATAGAAGCACAGCCGCAGCTGTTGAGAAGAAAGAAGTGAAGAAGAAATTACAAATAAAAAATTTAGCCATCATTGTAATAGTGATTAAGTGAATGTAAATGGGTACCTAACAAGGCTTTAGGCTGGGACCCATCTGTACTAGGTCATGGCATGATTATTCAGAGTAATTGGTTTGTGGTAGAAATTAAGGGGGAGAAATGTTGGAATTAATTTCTACCAGCAGCAATAATCAACCTCATTAAATGCAGGGTCTAGAGTATTCGATGCAAGAAGAGTCTAGAAAGATGACTGTCGGTGATAGAAGAGTCACGTAGAAAACAACTTCCAAAACTTCTGTATTCTTCAAAGCCCTCTATAAAAAGAGGCAGATGTAATCGGTTAAGTAGGCAATAGATATTGTGTGCAACAGCACACTTGTGAAAATATCTTGTCTCCTCTGCCCCACCTACAGGCGCGTGGGAATCCAAAAGATGTGTTTTTTTTTTTTTTTCTGTTGCAGGGTGCGATTCAATCTGGAGGCTGCGAATTTGGTCTAGCAGGTACGTTTTCTAATTGGAAAGGCCATAATTTATGATTTCAAGCCCACAAAACCTCTGTTGTGAGGCGTGAAACTTGTGATTTTAGCTGCGGAGTCGTGATTCTCTGTTGGAGCCAACAAATTGTTTGTAACCCATGATTGGGCACAATTTGTAGCCAACGGTGGTGATTTGGCAAGGAGAAGACGCACAACAATTTAAAAGGAGAGGAGGGCACGTTTAAATCTGTTCTCTGTGGTGCTCGAAATTGGAAAAATTGGGCGTGAATCCGCTCAATCGCAATATCACTGTGAAGACCCCTAGTCAGCTGTGAAGAACCTTGCTCAGCCATGAAACATCTGTTCAATCAGTGTGGGAATCTGTGTGCAGTTGTTGGAAATCTTTGTGTAGTGTGTGGCGCGAGGTTGGCAACGGGTGTCAAATTTGATGCCACACGGAGTCACTCTTTTTTTTTTTTAGAAAATTTTTGCACTATAATAATTTTCAAACAAATCTGAAAATTCCTGTTGTAAGGAGGATCAATTATTTTGTAAATGTGAAAATTTTGAAAGTCTCATAACTCTTGCTCGTAGTTCGAAATTCAATTCAATTTTTTGTGAAAGTGGTTGTATTTTTGCAACGCTTCCAATGATCCCATTTAGACTATTTGCAAAAGCACTCCTATAAAGTTCCCAATTTGGGGGAACAAATGATGAAGGGGCAATCTTGGTGTTTTCTGCTTTTTAGTTTGTTGGCTCATCTAATCATATTTCTCACAAATAATCCCCTTCTATTTGACTATTCTACAAAATCTTCCTAATAAATACAAAATCAATTATGGATATTGTGGAAAGAATAGGGATACAAGAAAATAATGTTGGTTCCATCAAATTAAGGAAATGAATCAAATTCTTCTCAATCATGGTATTTCCTTACCTAATTCTCTAGTTTCATCACATGTAGAAAAATCATCGAGTATCACTCAAACATGTTATGAGACATCATCATTTGAGGGTGAACAATATAGTTTGTTGACTTGCATTGATATCTCATCTCTCATATCATTTGCTGCTACATTTGAATCAATTGTTGACTCATCCATGAGTTCACAGATTCTTTGTGTTAGGTAATTCCTATCATCATACCAGATCCATCACATTGGGATGCATATCTATCAAAAATAACTTCTTTATTTGTAGAATCCCAACTTGAAGATTTGGATGAAAGCATTGAGGATATTCGTCTCCTATTTGATGATAGCTTTTCTAAAGTTGCAACATCATTCTCATGTTTGGATACTACTCTTACCTCACCTTTATCATCTTTTATCATGACAAATTATGCAAATATTCATGCATTGAGTATCCAACTCAATTATCATCATCTACAATAGTATTAAATTCACATCAACATTTCAAAGGCACCACTGGCATCACTTTAGTCTTTGGATTATGTGCCACACAAAAATACATTCATATTACTTACTGTATAGTCCTATTCGGAATGCGAGTTCATATTACACACATTTATAGTGTTGTTTCTTCCCAAGGGAAGGAATGATGTTTAGCATTTGTGGATCATCTTTAGAATCTAGTGTCAAGTATCTACTAGCACTATGTGGAGTTCATCACTTAACATTTTCTTGGGGGTTCACATGAAATTTTCCATGGAAGACGGTAGACCAGTCAGTACCTCCATGATAACTGGTTGTAAGTTGAGTAAATTGGATGAATCACCTAATGCAAATCAAATAATGTATAGGTCAATGATAGGAAGCTTGTTGTATTTAACTGCATCAAGGCCAAATATTATGCAAGTAGTATGTTTAGTGGCAAGATTTTAGGCTACACCTAGAGAGTCACATGTCAATGCAATAAAATGAATCTTCAAATACATCAAGAGCACTGTTGGCTATGGACTATGGTATTCCAAGAGCAAGGACTTTATATTAACTACATATAAAGATGTTGATTGGGAAGGAAGTGTGGGTGATAAAAAAAGCACCGGTGGTGGAGCATTCTTCTTGGGAAACAAGTTAGTTTCCTGGATGAGCAAGAAGCAAGAATCAATCACTCTATCCACCGTTGAAGCAGAGAATGTGGCAGCAACAACATGTTGTTCTCAAGTCCTATGGATGGAGCAAACTCTTAAAGATATCAAGGTGGAATACAAGGTACCTATCTCAATTATTTGTGCCAATTCAAGTGTCATAAACATATCATAGAATCCAATGATGCACTCTAGAAAAAAAAACATATCCATTAAGTATCACTTCATAAGAGAGAAGGTTGTAGCTAAGGAAGTAAACATGGAATATGTTCCCACAAGAGAACAAGTAGCTAACATTTCGCCAAGCCTCTTCCCAAGGAATAATTTCAATATCTGAGGTAAAATTTAGGAGTTATTGCTCCCACATCATATCACTAGTCATTAGTGATGGGGCATCAGTCCAGGGGGAGTTTCATCTATATTTCATTCATCCTTGGAAGCAGACAGGACACATCATGTCAAGTATCAATGGTTTTACAAATTTTTAATGACTTGATCGTTGCATAATCATGATTCCCACTTTCTCCTTGAATTTATTTTTGAAGGGAAAGTAGTGTGTTAGGGGGAATCCACCCTTTGCCATTGATGTCAAAGGGGGAGAACTATGATCAAATGCTCAATAGAGCAGGATGAGCATGGTAGCCATGTGCATATCAATTGGGAACATTGCCTTATGTGTCAAATTGGTACAAAGATCAAAATGATATAGGTCTCAATTGATTTCAACTAGTATCAAACCATTTCAACCCATTGGTATGAACATTTAGTTTTTCCATCAATGACAAAGGGGAAGATTTTTGGAAAATTATTTTCATTGATGTCAAAAGGGGATGAGGTATGAGATGGAACTAATTTCGTATATAAAGGAGAGCCTACATTGATGTCAAAATGTTGTCATTGATGTTTGAGGAGGACATTGTATGGTGAACTTGGAAGGTGGAGTGAAGGTTACAAATGTTGCAAACTTCCTTCAGCACTCTAAAGCAAAATATGATCTGAGATTTGACATGGGTTTTCTGAGAGTAGCTAAAAAAAGTGGTTTGCAGGGACAGAGGTTGAAGTTTATGCTATAAAAAGGATTACTTGTGCTCTTGGCTAGAATTAGGGTTTTGTAGTTAAACACTAGTGTTAGTAGTCATGGCATTTTAATAGCCTTCTATTTTGTTGTTGACTGATGATTGAAGGTTGCATGTCAGTTAAGTCATAACTTATGGCCCTTAAATTCATTTGGTGACTGACCCTTCACCCTGTCACAGGTCTGGTTGTTGTTTGTGAGTTCCCTTAAAGATCAAACCATGTGCATTCAATGTTGAGATCTGATGACTATCACTACATATCGTGCCTCGTAGATAGATTTTGTAAACTGCTTTGTAATTCAATGATACATAATAAGTGGTTATCACACATTACAAAAAGCAAGATGAAGTCTGCCTCAAGATTAGTGATATGCAATGAATATTTTCAACAATTGTGATCTTGATTGAAGAACGTAGGATTGTGGTACAAAGGGAAGTGATCGACGACTCAAATTTGAATGAGGCGATCATGAATGGCTAGCTCCATATAAATAGGGTTTTGTATGCAAACCAACATGGAAAATATAGATGTATTGGTCTACTTACTTCAACAAAAGGTGTAATGTGATTGGATACACAAAATGGTGGTACAAATGGCCATAGAGATAGAAATAAAGATCAAATCATGGGATCAAAAAAGAGTATTAATTGCATATACGATCTCAAGGTTTGGTATGATTGAAAGGAAGAAAAATTCTTTACACTAGGAATTAATGTTGTGTGGCTCAGTGCAATTAAAGGATAGTGAAAATGATAAATTCACCCTAAAAGAAGATTGGATCATAGTAGAAGATCCCAAGAAAATTATGATTGATGTGCACTGCACAAAATAGATGTGAAGTGTGTCTAAGGGTGTAGAAGGGAGAGTGTAGAGTGGTGTGGTTTAGTGCTTCTGAATCAATATACATAAAAATAAAAAAGGAGAACTGTAGAAGAGTACAACGGTGCATTGAGGCAGAAAGAGAATGCACTAAAGAAGGAAAGTAGCAAAGCTAAAGTAGTGGGGTGTAGAGCAGTGAATAGTGTTGTTGTGATGGCAATAGAAAGTTAAGTAGTTACAAAGAACTATCTATAACATTGATAAGAGATCCTTAGGAACAATTTGTAATCATCTTATATGTTATAAATCTAATTGGTTGGTGCCATTAGATAACTGAGTGTGTGCTCAATTCAAGGGATAGGTGTCTCCTTAGGGTTGGTGCCATTAAAAATTATAACAAAGGATTTCATTGTGAGACTAGATTAGGACATTATCTCCTAGCAGCATTTTCTCACCATTTTTTTTCCCATCTTAGGTTTTCCACATATATTTGTTGTTATGTATTGATCTTTTATGTGTATGTGTTTATCATATCTTTAGGTTTTAATCTGCACATCTAGTTTTCAAGTGTTGTGTTTTTTCTTTAGAAAAGAAGGCCAAAAATTTGGTATCTATTGATTCACCCCCCCTCTCGATAGATGGTATTGTTCCAACAACACTTATGGACTAGGGGAAACAATTTGATATATTATTTAAAAGGAATGTTTGGCCTATCCCCTTTCTATACCTTTTGACATGATGAAGTGAATACTACTAGGACATGATCCTCTTGATCAATAAATCATTTTCAAGCTTCATAAAGCCCACACAGATTAAAACATACCCTCATAACATAACACTTTCCCTAATCATTGGGAGAACATCCTATATTAAACTAGTCAATAATCATCATTGTCATTATTATGGGTATACAACACTTTGCTTCATTTCCACATCAAGAGGCAACACTTTAGCATGTCACATTCATTTTTTCATTCATTTTCTTATTATTAATGATTTTAATATCACTCAATGATTTGGTATGTCATCCCTCCAATATAATCCATCAAGACAACCATAGTCCAATATACCATACTTTTTCTTAAGGATGGGTTTTCATTTCATTAAAACTAGAAGGGCCAATACCCATTACAAATTATCCATAGAGGCAGGGAGAGGTGGCTCACAAAAATTAAGTCAACAAAAAATAAGAATCACAAAAAGTAATCCAATAAATAACAAACTACAAACTATGCTTTTGATTGAAGCATAGAACTGATAACAAGTCATGCTTTTTCCCGGAGCATGAAATTGAAAAATAAAGACCAGTTGCAAAGAAACAGAGGCAATAGCAACAAAGTAACCAACTCAGAAAACACCACCTAGTAGAGTAAATTTCCTTTAGAAACTCTAAGCTAAGGGTAGAAAACCCCTAGAAACTATTCTATCTTTTGTAGCAAATGAGAAGCTAAGAAAGAGGAAAAACCCAAGCCAAGACAACAAGAATAGTCTCCACCTAAATAGGAGACAACCCTAGATCAAAAGGGGAAGCTAAATAGAAAGCTAGGCTAGAAGACCCAATAACTTGCACAAGTCCAAGAGAGGATAGTTGTAGCTCATCTCGAAGAAGCCAAATCTTCCAAAACCAAACAAAGGGTTCACACGCTAGAGCACAAAATGGAAGAACAACACCACTCCCAAAAGGAGAAACCAAACACAAGGCCAACCAAGGACAAGATCCAACACATGGATACAAGAGCACCCGTGGATCGATAACTTTGTCCATCCTAGTTGGGCCCAGGGCTGTTGACATGGTTTTCGATGTTGTCGCATAGTTGGATCTATTCAGGATGAAGCTAGGCATACCTTGGCTAGCTTCCGTGAATGGAATCACCTCCATTATTAAAATGTGTTTAAATTTTTCCCATGAAGGTGTCATGCATGTAGTGCATGACATTGGATATCAACCTTTGGTGTCCCGTGGTGGATATTCATTGGATCACTTTTGGCCCTCCCCACTTGGTCTACTTCCTCTAAGAATGGACCTACTTTACAAGAATTATGCAAAGTATAAGACTGGGGGCAAGGGAGAGTTGAAACTGACCTTTCCTGTGATACAACAGTCAGTCACCTTCTCCTTCCAAGAGGAGAAGGAGAAAGTTGCACCGACTGCTCCCCCTTCTCAAAAGAGAGACAAGTCCACACCGACTCCCTCTCCTTCCCATAAAGGAAAAGAGAACGTTGTCTTTCCTTAGACTGCCTTGTCCTATCCCCTTTCTTGGGAAGAGTATTGGATGAGTCATCCTAGTAGCTATATGCTAAGTTCGATGATTCCTCCTTAGCGTAGGACCAAGCTCAGGATTGCAGATCTCCCTAATGAATACCTTAGACTATGATACTAGTTATATGGTAGAAAGAAAGGTTCTCAAAGGGAATTCAATCTATAGCCTCCTACCGCTCATGCTCCCAAAGTAGTGAATGGGAAGACGCCCGCTACCGAGGCTCTTAAGCCAACTCCCCCCACTGCTCCTCAACCTATTCCTCCTACTACCGTTCAAGAATCTGTTCCTCTACCAGAAATGGCTATAGTGGGTGTCCCCATGGTTGAGAAAGAGCCTTTTATTCCTTCACAACCTCCAGCCTCCAACTCAAAGAGTCATAGAAATTGCCTTGCACACGAACGCAAGCATCAACAAAAGGATCTTTTGGCTGAGTAGGCCACTTCGTAAAGGAAGGAAGAAGAGATTACCACCCCTGCTTCAGGACCTCCTGTAGTGTCATCCTCTTCCCTTCCTTCTGCCTCTCTTCAGTCTAGTCCCATGTTGCTTCAGGCTTCTGTTGTGAGTGCAAATGCACCTAACCCCAAGGGGGTACAGGTGTTCATCACTCCTTTGATGGAACCACCTTTACTAATGTCTGTTTCAGATATCCAACCTTTCTAAAAACTTGTGGATATGATTAATACCTCGGTTTTATCCATTACAATTCTTTCCTCCTCTTCCTTCACACCTCTAGCCTCGTTTGTGTGGAGTTCATCTCCTCCAATGTTCAAAGCAAAAGGTGGAGTGTGGTCCTTCTAGTAGCAAAGGATTTAAGAGGAGCCTATCTTATCCACAAGGTGGCCCAACGTTGACTTGTTTTGTCCTAGTAACAAAACTAGTCTTGACTTCTCCTAAGTTCGTCACCGGTCCCAAGTCATTTGGTGAGCCTAGCGGTGAATCTTAGGTGCAGCCTATCCCATCCACTGAAGTTAACCATGACACTCCTATGGGGTGCATGCTTAACTCTATGGATGAAGTTTTGGCCTTGTCAATGATCTTCATGAAGTCACTGACCTTAGCTCCACAAGAGCTTGGTGAAAAAGACCTTGGAGGACCTTCTTCCTTGGCCCTTGTTGTGGGAGGGCTGAATTCTCCTCCTCTTAACATCCCACCACTACAGGCTCATCCTTCTTCCCCCTATGATGATATAAAGTGGGAAGTGGATGACCTCTTGGTTGATCAATGTTAGGAGGAGGTCTTTTCGTGATGTGTTCCCCTGTGATCATGCTATGTGTGACTAGATGGCCCTCATCACCCTTGTTGGTGCTTGGATATAGGCATGGTTTTTGTGTTGTAAGCCTTCTTCTATCATCATTCTTCAATGTTTGTGCTTGATTTTCGATAAATTGGGGATGATGCAAAGTGTTGGGGGCATTTAGGATTTCCTTCCATGTTGACCCAATTTTTTTTTTTACTCTTTTTTTTGTGCATTCTTCTTGATTTGGTTGGGGATTGATGATCTTTTTCCTTACACCGTGGTTACCTATTATTTATATGAGAATGGATAGATTTGACCTCACTGAACCAGATCCCCCTGTGCCCCTTGTTCATGTTGTCTTCACTCTTTTGATTTCTCTTTATCTTCCTTTCTTCTTTGCTTGAGTTGTCCCTCTCATGTGTGACAACATTATTTCTTCAACATTTCAATTTTCAGAAAATGCATTCATTACCAATGAATCTTTCTCAAAAATCTTCACAAACCTTTCTTCAGAATCACATTCTCAACTTGGAACCCTAACAGAACATGCTTCCCTTCATCATGAAAGGACTTGAAAACCTTTCTCTGAAGTGGGAACATCTTTTACCTTCCCATCACATGGGGGCATATTCTTCCTTTCAAATTCCTTGATGAAGTGAACATATTTCAAAATGATCCCTTGATGATGGATCAATTTGAGAAAGAGAATATCTTTTTTCAAACTATGCATCCCTTGAGTAGACCCACTCTTCATGTTGGGTCCCTTCGAAAATTTTCCAAATTATCGACAGTCTGCATGACTCTCCACGTACTCGCTTACATGGCCGCTTCTTGACTCTAGGAAGCCCTCCTTCCTCAGTTTCCTCCATGTGAGATATATTGGGGGATACCTCCCTATAGGACTAAGAGCCTGTAAGAAACTTCCTTTGAGCTTCCTCCATGCGAGAGATCTTGGGGGTTACCTTCCCTATAGAGTTGCATGTCTGTAGGGAGCTTCCTTGGGTGTTCTTCATGTGAGAGATCTTGGAGAATACCTTCCCTACATGTCTACAGGTTTGTAGGGTGATTTCCTCATTTCCTCCATGTGAGAGATCTTGAGGGATGCTTCTCAGGTATCCTCCATGTGAGAGTTCTTGGGGGACACCTTGTAGGTCTGCGAGCCTATAAGGCACTTCATGGGGCTTCCTTCAAGTGAGAGATATTGGGGGTTGCCTCCTTGTAGGTCCGCAGGCCTATAAGATGCTTTCTTTCTTCAACTTCATAGTTCTGAGAAGCTATGGAGTCCTTTGCTTGCCCCGCACCTTCAGGTTTGTCAGATTGTGGTCTGCTTCCTCGTCAGTTCAAGTATACATTTCTAAACTTACTCCTTCCTTGATCTACTTTACCGAGCACTCATTAGTACTCATGCTCACTAAAGTGGGGGGAAAATGTATAAGAGTGAATTTTCACCCCTTATGGGTATGTGCAGGATCATGATGGGCCAAAAAGTGGCGATATGATGGGTATGTGGTTGACGACTTTTTTTTACCCAAAATTGATGAAATGAAAAGGGTTTTTAAAGGAGATTCTCAACTTTCCACCAATATAAATTATGCTTTACGTTGAATTTAATAAATAATTATTATTCATTTTCTATTTGAATTATGACTAAAGTCCTGATTAATAGGCTGATTGCAAAACATCTATAACTTTCAAATGGTATCAAATTTTTTGAATCCGAAACATGCGTCACATTCTATACTTTTCATACTATAGGATTAAAAAAAATGAATTTCATGAAGTTTTGACAAAGTTAAGGTGGTCAGACATACAAGTTTTTATATTTTTTAAAAGTTGTAATAAAAAATTCATAATTAATTATTTACTTTGAAAAAAATTACAAAAAAATGTGCATCACATCGAGACATGAGTCTTCCACTAATATCTAAAATATTATAAAAAAAATATTATCATTTTATTGTGGTTAGGGTGGTTAGACAAACAACTACTTCTTATTTTTTCCCCAAAATTTAAGTGCTACTGCATTGAAATTTCAAATTTTCACCAAATAGATTTTAAAAAAAAAAACCCAATAGTTTATAAAATACATTCAATTTGCTACAGATTCTACTTTTACATATTTTTGAAATAATATAGATAACTTATTCAAATTTTTACGTCAGGTTGCCTAACTCTGATTTTTCTGAATTTTATTGCCACTTAAGGGCCTATTTTTTCCATGATGATCCAACACATACCTTTATGCAAATTTCACTATTTCCTTTCTCCACTTAAAAAAAACAAGTTTAGAGCCTTAATTACACATAATCCCGCTACTTTTTCCCCACTTGGCACTTGTTTTGAGAGTCGGTAGAAGAATTTTTTTCTAGGATTCCCACACGACATGCAAATGTTCACACGATGTGCTTACATCCCTGGCAGATCCCTGTAGCTAAACCTGTAGTGGCATTACACTTCTCATTGGGAGTCAAGTTGTAACACCCTCTTCGGTTGAATGACCTGAATATGGCTATTTTCTTCACCCTTTCCTTCAAATTATCTCCTTCAACAAGCATTTCATCCTCTAAGAATTCAGTTGAACTTCTTCACTTCATTCACAAGCTCACTTTCACACTCTTGCACTCACTCCAAGCATTTCAAGCACTACATTGAAGCAACAAATTCACTCCATCACTTTGATAGAGCAAGTTGGGGACAAAACCATTTCCACAGAGGCTTGAGTACTCTCATTTTCTCCCCCAAGCAGCCTTGAGTGCTCTTGGTGGAGGTGGTAAGCTTCCCTTTCCTCTCCTCTATCACTTGGATGAGTAAGCACAATTACTATTTTGTAGTGTTTTTGGTGTTCTTTACTATATTACTTCCTTTATCATACTTGCTTTCTTGGCTATCCATGGAGGTGGAAACACCTAAACGGGGGTCTGACTGAGGTAGGCCCCTATATAGCCACCCAAAATTTTCCTCTTCTTTGTGTGCAGGTGAACGTGCTTTTGAGGAGCTAGCTAGCGAACGAGTTTCTTTGTGAGATCCTTCTTGCCGCCTTAACTTTTTTATTTTTTCTTTATCATATTAGAGAGTATTTCATTTACTTAATCACATTATTTTGGCTCTTTAGTAGTATTTAGTTGGGCCGTTAGCTTGTTTTCTTAGGTTTGACCTTGTATCTATAGTTGTTTGGTCTTATGGATGCCAGTGCACTTGAGAGATGCTAGCACATTGTGGTGTCATCCTAGGACCACACTTCCATCCTTGGGCAGAGAGCTCCTTAAGGTGTAGTGTTGAACTTGAAAATTGGTTCGCCTATCCCCACTCTGTATTTTCAGTTTGTAGAGTCATTGATAGACCTTATAGTCCTCATCATTCTCATCCTACATATCCTAACATCATGCTAAGTTGAGGTAAGTTAGGGTAGCCTTTCACATCTTAGCCCTCCATGACCTGGGGCCTTGCACATGGTGGCCCCCCTCTCTTACACTAATTATATCAATCATAGGAATGATTAGGTTTGAAATGTTGTAAAAGCGTTGGTGCATCACCATTTTTATGTTTTATACTTACATTTCCTTCTAACCTTTTCTCCAAACCCCCAAAGAAGATTCAACTTTCTATAAAATTCCCAGAGGTATTCAGTGAGGCACAATTTCCCCCCCACTCACTAAATTTCCCATAAGACTGTTGGAGAGGCTCAAGCTTTGATGACCAATAGTAAGTTGGTGATAAAAATTCATTGAAGTTTGGTGTCAAGAAGATCTTAATATTTACTTGTGAATATAAAGTGTTTGGCATCTTGCTATGAAATTATTCACTTTCGCATCCTCTTTTTGTTTGCATGTCATTAAATAACCAAGGGTCATCTTGTGACCCATGTGAATATGGAAGTGGTTGTAAAGGCATCAATAGATTCATTGAATGAACCAATTGAAATATTCGGTAAAGAAGAGAACCACTCTAAGGTGGTATCTTTTAATGGTCTAAGGAATAGCTTGGCCAAGAGTTTATCTTCAAATATGAAATCACTGCACAAGGTCATAAAAGTGGAAACATGGCGAACACGATCTCCTTTTCCACCATATTTCTCAAATTGAGGAACTTCTATACCTTGTGGTGTTTGTGCTCTTAGTATGTCCAATGATAGTGGATTGGATTTGATGTATTGTGAAGGTTGATTGTTGTTGTTTTGTTGTAAGGTTGCAATTTTTTATTGAAGGGATGCCATAGTTTACAAAAGTGATTTAAGGAGAGGATCATTGTGATTGTAAGATTGAGGGGAATAAGGTGGAGTAGTGTATGTATGCGGAGGACAAGTGAATTGCTAGTTGGTAAAAGTTGATGATTGAGGGGATATTGTATTTGAATGCACAAAGGTAGAAGGAATTCATGTGGCAATGCCTATGGAAGTGTACACAACATGAGTGGGTATGGTTGTTGTGGTTGGTTGAAAGGTTGTGGTAGGTTGAAAGGTTGTTGTAGGTTTAAGGGTTGTGGTAGGTTGAAGGGTTGTGGTAAGTTGAAAGGTTATTGTAGGTTGAAGGGTTGTGGTAGGTTGAGTACCAGTGTATATATGAATAGACATTAGTATTGTAGTAGATGGAATTGGAGTTCCACCTTGGCTTTGAGTACACCCTAAAGCTTGAGTACAAGTGGTGATGGTAGGGATGGTGTTTTTAACATTAAGCACATTGGTTGTAGGAGGTGAAATCATTGGAAATGAAGTATGCAAACTATGAGCCATAAAGGGTTGATTATCAACACTATCAAGAAGAGGGCTAGAAAATAGAAGATCCACGATGAGTGAGATATCATGGGATGACATGAGCCTTGAACTACGTCTTAAAATAGCAAGGCTAATATGACACCTAGTTGTAAAGCTCATACAAGGTTCACAAACCTAGTGTGCAAACCTTAAATTGAAAGAGGTAATGCAATGACCTATAATGAAATGTAATTTTTAGATTCTAAACAATGCAATTTACTTCAATTACATAATTCAATAAACTGAAAATAAAATGTTGTAAATGTAATTTTCAATTTTGACAATGCACTAAATGAAGAAAATTAAGCTAGATTCACTATATTTAATAAAATGGAAAATCAAAAAAATGAAACATGAAAGTAACAACAGCAAATACAAGCCTAAAACTAAGACTTAAATTTCCAAAAAATATAGATCATGACCTATTGAAGGGACTCATTCACTAGTAAGGGTGAATAGGTCCTGGATAAGTATTTTTGAAATGTTTCGGACTTATTTCTAAGCAAGTTTTGAACAAGCTTTTCTCGATGCTAGATAAGTTCCAGTCAAGCTCGACAAGGGACTCATTCACCAAGAAGGTGAATGGGGTCCTGATTAGGTGTTTTGTTGGACTAAAGCAACATTGAGAGGGGGTGAACCGTTGCTGTGGAATCTTTAACTTCATTATTCCCTATTCTCTTGGCAAATAACATTCAATCCAAAGTAAGATACGAACATAGGAACAATAAGCCACAACACCATAACATAAGGATGCATGCGGAAACCCCACAGGTGGAAACCATGGTGGAGGTCAATCCACAATTTGAGTACCAAATATAAATGTTTTACAAAATGGGAATGCACTTGCATTCAGGCACACTTCCTAGAGCTCACTGCTCAAAATCAAGAAGGCTCACTTCCTTACAAAAGATTTGGATAACAAAAAAAGGTTGAACTAAGAAAATAGCATTTACAAATGCTTGATTACAGTTCTAGTTAAGCTCATAGATCAGATCTTGGACCTTCTATCTGATTCTGCACTTCACTCTGCTTTGCCTTAATTCATTTCACAAAATCCTTCTCAACACAAATGAAAATCACTGAACTGCTCTTCTGATATTCACACACACATCAACACATATCAAACTCTCACACGACTCATCAAAATGAATTCACCAACAGGTCTCATATATATATCCACTACCAAGAATTTTGTTGCTATATGTCAACTTCAATAGAATAGAAAATATTTTCCAACTGTCAGCTCAAAACATGAATAATATTTAATGTGCATCCAAAAAATTCAGCCATAGCATAGTTAGGACCAAAAAAAAATCTCCAACACAAGAATAGTTCAATCAATTTCGCTTTAGACATCTGCAACACCCAACGTTCACTTAGTCGGCCTTCAAACATTGTTGAAAAAAAATAAAATGACTGGATCTCCTAACTCGTACACCACTTGATGCAACAACACAAAACTCGAGAACAAGACATTTTAGATACCCAATGACCTTCATAGAGATCCACAACCAAAATTGATAAACTGGTAATGCAAACCACTTGACAAATTCAACTTTAGCCAGATACCCTATTCTACACTCTGTCCTCCGGTATAGTCAGATACTGCAGTGCAGACCAGATCAATGGCTTAGGTTTCCATCAATGACAACACCAGAAGCCATATGCCAACAATCTTCCCCTTTGGAATTGATGGCAACACTTAGTGAAAAATAACTAAGTTTCAGAACCTTTAGAACTTCAAAATGCCATAGGTGACAAAAACTCAACAAAACTTCCCCTAAGTTTGATAAGGAATTTTTCACTTATCTCTCTCCCCCTTTGACATTAATGATAGATAATAAATATTTTATGTCTCCCCCTATGAAGTGTAACCAAAAACCTACTTATGCAAAAAATGATTGAAAATTATAAGAAATACACCCGCTATTTGAAGATTATCTTGTATTTTTCCTTCATCTCCAAAAGAAACTTCTTACATGCTTCCACTGCCATCCTGGTGATTATGATCATGCTGTTGTTTTTAGATGTCTGGTTGATAATTTTGATGAGGGATTCTAGAATGGTGAAGGCATCTTCCAATACTTCTCCCTTCCTTAGTATCTCAATCAATTGTTCTAGCCTCCATTCTATTATGTCCTTCACTTTCCAAAAGGTGTCAATAATCTTGTTCCTAGTGTTCTGAACATTTATATGCTCAGTCTACAATTCTTGAATCCTTTACCTGATTGCACCATCATGATCCTAAGGCATGTGAAAATCCTAACCAATACTGTTCAGCTCTGTTTCAATTTGTTCCAACCTTTCTTTATACTTGTTGATTGCATGAGGCCATCAGAGATAGTAGTTATAGATGTTGTTTGTTGTGCTTATACATTTCCTTAGTTCATTCATGTTCCTTTTTAGCTTAGTAAGTGATAATATGTACTACTTCTTAAGGTGTAGGATCACTTCTTCTTCTTCCTTATTCTGAGACTCAAAGTCCATGATTTCCTTGATACATTCAATCATCTCTTCTAGCAACTTATTCTGCAAACTCTCCAATTTGATACGATTTTGCACAAGATGAGCACTTAGTACGCTTAAGATCATGTCTTACTCATATGAAGGACTGATAGACCACATGTTTGTAATTTTCTGCATTCCATCTTCCTCATGAATAAGCTGCAATAGCTCTTCTTTGGTTAGATCACCTTCTTCTTCACTTCCTTCTATCTTTTCCTTTTCTTGTTTTGGTTCATCTATTTCAAGTTCCTTTTCAAGGGTGTCCTCAATTTCCTTATCAAATTCCTCATTTGGTATGTTCACAATTACTTGTTCTTTTCCTTTCCCTTCAACTCTTGAAGTCTTGCATGTTGGAAGAGTACAAACAACAATTTATTTTTCTCTTTTCTTCTTTCTCTCTACCTCACCGGAGGAGGAACCAACTTCAAGTTCCCTTACCAGAATGGAAATAGAATTTAACCAAAAATTCCTTAGCAAATCCTTAAAGAAACTTTTATACACTTGATCATATTTTTCCAAATTGTTAGAGTATATGTAAATCTTCTTGCAAACTAGTTAACTCTCTTCCCATATCACATTGTTATTTAAGGGTGAGCAATTTAGAAAATACATCACAATGCATATAACCAAAGTACCAAACCTAAAAGGGTGATCTGTCTCCTTTGTTAATTTCACGTCCTTCATCAATTGATCTTTCAGTAATCCACAAAGATCAAAATCCCAATCTTCCATTATCATCTTGTGTGAAATGTAAACATCTGCTGAAGTTGTACCTTCTCTATTTCTAAAAAATATTTTGTAAGATATTCCATGCACAATGTACCTTTTCACCGAGTTTTTAATTATGGATATTATCAATGCCCTTTGATATCTAGTTACTCCAGTTAGGGTTTCAACTTCTTTAGTTTGGATTGACTTCTTCCTCAACACATCCCCAACTTTGTATAACTCGGTTATAGCTGCAATCACTTCTTTCGAGATATGATAGGGTTTATCTAGAGGCAAAATATCATCATTCAGTTTTTCTAGAATAAACTTAACGATTTCTGTATTTACGAAATAGGGGAATGCACTTGCATTCAAGCACACTGCCTAGAGCTAACTACTCAAAATTAGGAAGGCTCACTGCCTTAAAAAATATTTGGATAACAACAAAAGGTTGAACTAAGAAAATAGCATCTAAAAATGCTTGATTATAGTTTTGGTTAAGCTCATAGATCATATCCTAGACCTTTTGTCTAATTTTGCACTTCACTCTGCTCTGCCTTAATTCATTTCACAAAATCCTCTTCTGCACAATTTAAAATCACTTAATTGCTCTTCTGATATTCACACACACATCAACACATATTGAACTCTCACACTACTCATCAAAATGAATTAATCGATCTCATATATATATATATATCTGCTACCAACAATTCAGTCGCTATGTGCCGACTTCAATAGAATAGAAAATATTTTCCAACTATCGACTCAAAACATGAATAATATTTAATGTGCATCCACCAAAGCCAGTCATAGCATAGTTAGGAACCAAAAAAATTTCCAACACAAAAGTACTTCAATCAATTTTTCTTTAGACATCTGAACACCCAACTTTCTTAATGGCCTCCAAACATTCTTTAATAGAAAATCAAATGACCAGATATCCTAACTCATTACACCTATGGAATATCGTATTAAACCTAATTAAATTGATTGTATTTAATTAATCAAGCTAATATATTTAAGTTATTAGTCAAATCTTTTCTTATATAATTGTCAAAAATAAAATACTCAATGTTCTTTAAGTATCTAATAACAAATTATAAATTATTATTTTTCGTTTGGCAATAATGTTTTTTAATATATATTTTCACAACTCTATATTAAATCTTATAAAATATATCAATTTTATAATTAAAGTATTTTATTATAAATTTGTAAACCAAAATTTAATGTCTCTTAGAACATAAGTAAATATTTCAATGAAAATTAAGTATTAGAATTATCTACCACTACTATTTATAAACAATTATATTTATTTTTTCTACATTTTTTTTGTTTAAAATATATATTTTTACAACTATTACTTTTACTAGATCTCATTTCTTTGTGTTATTCTCCCTTCTGCAACCCTTCTCTTAAAAAAATCTCCTCCCCTCATGTATTATGGGATTTGTGGCATGAAAGGAATATCTAAAATTTTGTTATAGACATGAAAATTTCTTAAGAGAAATTCTTGATTGATTTCAAGGATTGTGCTTCTCTCTCTCACTCTCTCTTGGTCTCTCGAGATGATTTAAGGATGGTGGAAGGTTCAAACATGAAAATTAATTTTGGGATTTCCTTATAGAGATCAATAATTAAGTAATCCCAATTGTAATGGGATTTCCCATAAACAACCTAGTATAAGTCAAATTTTGATGGTGTTTCGAAAGGGAACCTTAGGGCCTCTACTACTAGTGGACGTATCAAAAATAATTTGGGAAGGGTGGTTGGTTCATTCTCCATCAATGTTGGAATCCAAACCAATAATTTTGTGGAGACTGGTGTGGCATTTGAAGATATCCTCTTTGTTGAGAAGCTAGGAATCAAAAATTGGGAAGTGGAAGTTGACTCCTTAAATATCATTAATTATCTTCTAAAACTTCAATATATTTGTTGGTCTATCAATCATTTGGTTGCTAACTCTAGCAGCATATTGAACTCTCTTATCAAAGTAAAAATCATGCATATCTTTTGGGAGGGAAACTTGGTAGTACATTTCTTTGCTAATTGGGGTGTATGCCATGATGGATACAAGACTCATTGTAAGACTACGAAAAAATATGGTCTCATTGACAAAACTAGACAACACATCTACAACTTTTTCTATAGAAGTCCAAGGAGGGTATTTGTTGAAGATAATTATAGGAGAAAAAATAAGTGAAAATGGATTAATCCTTTCAATTAAGCCATACCCTAAATATAAGAGCACCAAAAGGGTTGTCACTAGATGTTCAATATATTGGCTCCTTGATAAGTTGACTATAAGACCCCTTCACACATAGATAATCACAAGTTATGCATGCAAAAAAGGTGCAAAAGCATATCCTTGGTAGTTATTTTAGGTAGAATCTCAAACTTCATATATATTTGTTAGAAAGAGCCATTGATTTAATTATCAAATAAACACACTCATAAATAATGGAAACAATGGTACTCATCTTGCATGACTTATAATTCTGAGGAAACTTCATATTAAATCAAACCAATACCATACTTATCTATTTTAAAATAAACACACTAATATTTCATTTCATCAATGATATACATTTTCCATTTCTAAATGTCACATTTCAAATAAAATTACATAAACTTTAACTTGGAAGTTTTCCCATAAATAACTTGCTTAATGACTCACCTTATTAAAATGTTTTTAAACATTTTTTTAATTCTATTATTTGATGTTTTAATTAATATTTTTCAATTCACATTTTCCACTTAAATACAAACAAAAAATTTACATACTCAAATTGCCAATAAATAAAACTAGACACAAGACATCACCTATTAATTTTATTTTATTTTAAATTAAGGATTCTTTCTCTCAGAGTTTATATTATAATGCAACTTAGAGAAATGGTCGTCACATAAATTTTATAAGCTTAGCAAGAGAATATAGAAAGTTAAATAGGATTCTCTAATAGTTGAAGGAATCTTCACATGCAACATTATGATAAACTTACAATGACATTTAACAAGAAAATAATTAATCACATATGAACTCCATTAATTAATTTTTTTTGACATTCATTATTCTTCTTGTGTCTTTTTCCCATATCAACACCACACTAGCCCCTTTAACAATAGTAATATATGTAAAGTAATTAGCCGATAGGCTATTTTGATTGAAGTTTCCACTAGGATTTTCATCAACCTAGCAGTGAATTGGATTTTTTAGCATTGGGGGTTTGTCGTCCAGTGGGGAGGGCACCATTTTTTGTGGTGGTGACATGGGCATTAGTAATTATGTGAGTTGGTGGTGGTGGAGAATGTTGTCGTCGTAATGGGGAATGTGAATGGTAAGTTTTCAACGTGGGCCTTCACAAATATGTGGGTTGGCGGTAGTAGAGGTAGTCTACTCGAAAGGGGGAAGGTGAATGGTAAGTGCTTGCTCACCTGATGGTTAATGCATTCTATGGTTGTTGTATGATGGATGCAGACCAAGTAAATGCAGGCAGACGAAGTAAATGCAATATTGAATGTAGCAGTCTGCGAAAGTATACTTTGATTAAGTTGCATTGTGCAAACAACAATTGTGGTGTTGGCTTCAGAATAGAAAAATGTAATAAAAATTGTTGCCTTCAGCTCCGTCGCTAGTTTGATACCAAACTATTCGGAACTTGTCTTATGCCAGATTGAAAATTGATGTTCTACAGAATTTGTAAGTCGTTATACATGGGTAGTTTGCATGGATGGTTAATTTATTGTCTATTTCTTCTTGTCAAATGTTTGTATGTTTGGCATTATAGCCATTTGTGGAGATTTGAAAGAGATTATCATTCTGTATTGATGGAGGAATTGTAATTAAATGTTCTTTCTTTCGTAAAAGAATATGCTTAGGGTTAGTATTTTTTCGTTGTTGGTTTATGGTTTGGTTATCTATGTGTATCTTTCCTGTTGCAACCATCATGATAGGAGCAATTTTGATTAAGTTGCATTGTCGAAATATCCGTTGCACAGTATTGGTTTCATAGCAGCGCATTGTAAAAATCGTTGCTTATGGCTTCGATGGTGGTTTAATAGAAGACTATTGTAAAAATAGTTTCCTTCAGCTTCATCACTGGTTTGATAGCAGGTTGTTCACAAACCATTTTATGCTACATTGAAAACTGTTATGCTTCAAAATCAGTAAGTCCTTTTACATGGGTAGTTTACATAGATGGTTTATTTATTATTGATGTCTTCTTACTATATGTTTGTATGTTTGGCGTTATACCCATTTTGGAGTTTTGAAAGAGATTATTGTTCTCTATGGATGGAGAAATTGCATAAAAATCTTTTTCCTTTCATCAAAAAATATAGTTAGGGTTAGTTATTTGTTTGTTGTTGGTCTATTGTTTTGGTTCTATGTGTGTATACCCATTTTGGAGATTTGAAGAGATTATTGTTCTCTATGGGTGGAGAAATTGCACTTAAATCTTCTTTCTTCCATAAAAAAATATGGTTAGGGTTGGTTATTTGTACATTGTTGGTCTATTGTTTTGGTTGTCTATGTGTATCTTTGGCATTGTAGCCATTACCATGGGAGCAATTATAGTTATTTGTGTGTAGGGTTTAGGGTTGTATGAAAGAATTAACATATTGGAGATAAAATTACTTTGGTAGCTGTCTAGTAATATTCTAGTAGGTCTTTTACAATTTCTTTGTTTGTAGTGATGTAGCTTGAATTTTCAATGAAGCTTATGGGGTTATATTATTGATTTTTACATTGGTGCTTTGCATAGATGATTAATGTATTGTTAATGTCTTCTTGTTTTATGTTTCTATCTTTTCCGTTATATCCATTTTGGAGACTTGAAAGAGATTATTAGTCTTTGGGGGTGGAGAGACTGTAGATAAATCTTCTTTCTTTCATCAAAACAATATGGTTAGGGTTACTAATTTTTGGCTGTTGAGTGCTATTATACTACCTCTTTTACAATTTCTCAATTTCTCTATAATATTTAGTGAAGTATGTGGTTGTACTTATTTTGTAGAGATTATTGCTATGTATTGGGTTTAGGAGTTGTATTTAATGTGGCTTCAGGGAAATTACAGTTAAATCTTGTTCCTATCGTCAAAAAGGTATGGTTGGGGTGAGTGATTTTGTGGCCCTTGTTTATTCTTTGTAGTTATGGCTATGCAACTTTGGCTTTATACCTATTACCATAGGAGCAATTGTAGTTAAATCTTCTTTCTTTCGTTGTTGGTCTATTGTTTTGATTATCTGTGTATATCTTTGGCATTGCAGCCATTACCAGAGGAGGAATTGTAGCTATCTATGTGTAGGGTTTCTAGGGTTGTATGAAACCATTGACATATTGGAGATAAAATTGCTTTTGTGGTTGTTTAGTGTTATTCTAATAAGTTCTCTTTTTATAATTTCTCTATTTCTATATAATATTTAGTGTCAGGTGATGTAGCTTGACTTTTCAATGGAGGTTGTGGCTTTATATTGATGTTTGAATGGGTGTTTTGCATAGATGATTAAGTTATTGTTAATGTGTTCTTACATGTTTCTATCTTTGGTGTTATGCCCATTTTTGAGACTTGAAAGAGATTACTGCTCTTTGCAGGTGGAGAAATTACAGTTAAATCTTCTTCCTTTCGTGGAAAAAATATGGTTCTAGGGTTACTAATATTTGGTTGTTGAGTGTTATTTTAATACCTCTTTTTCAATTTATGTATTTCTTCCTATTGTCAAAAAGATATGGTTGGGATGAGTGATTTTTGTGGCCCTTGTTTATTGTTTGTAGTTATGTCTGCACAACTTTGGCTTTATATTTGTTACCATAGGAGCAATTGTAGTTAAATCTTCTTTCACTGTTGGTCTACTATTTTGATTATCTGTGTATATCTTTTGTATTGCAGCCATTACCATAGTAGGAATTATAGCTATTTGTGTGTAGGGTTTAGGGTTGTATGAAACCATTGACATATTAGAGCTAAAATTACTTTGGTGGTTGTTTAGTGTAGTTCCAATAGCTCTTTTACAATTTCTCTATCTCTATACAATATTTAGTGTCAAGTCATGTAGCTTGAATTTTCAATGGAGGTTGTGGTGCTATACTAATGTTTGAGAAGGCTCTTTCGACAATGCAATTTAATCAATATACTTTCTCACACATTTTGTAGCACATTAGTGATAAAACTGTCCAACCTGCTATCAAAATGAACAATTAGCAGAGGCCGGGACACATGAACAATAAATTAATCATTTATGCAAAATACCCATGTAAACATATAGATATATATATACATCTAAATATATAGAAATATATATATACATGTATACATATATTTGTATATTTACATGTATATATACATGTCTACATATGAATACATATATACATGTAAACATATACACAGATATATACATGTATACATATACATATATATATATATACACACACACACATGTATACATATGTGTATATACATATACTTTCTCATAGGTTTTGTAGTGCACCAGTGCTTAAACCCTCCAACCTACTATCAAAAGGAACAATAAGCAGAGCCTGAAAGGCATGAACAATAAATTAATCATTTATGCAAAAATACCCATGTAAAACATGCACATATATATATACATGTAAACATATGGACATATATGTACATGTATACATATATGCGTATATATACATGTACACATATGCATGCATATATACATGTAAACATATACATACAAATATGTGCACATATGCATACATATATACATGTAAACATATACATACATACACATACACACCTATATATAGACGAAATTAGTTTGTTCAGTGTTGCATAATAAATGTCTTTTTGATAGATCTTTTTATACTTTTGGTATTTGCCTATAATATTGAGTGCCAAATAATGTAGCTTGGATTTTGAATTGACAAGTGAATTGTTATATAGATTGGCCCAGGTACGATATAATTTTATCTCTCTCCTAGCTTTATATTTATTAGCCCTGGAAGCATATTTATATTTATTTATTTATTAAACAAGTGCAATCAGGGAAAATGCACATCATCATAGCACATCAATAAAACAATTAAGGAAAATATATTTTAAAGTCTTCGAAAAGATCAATGCATGTCTACTTCCACCTGTATATATATGTATGTATGCATAAATATATGTATGTATTTTTTACTAATAGTTCTGTTACAATTTCCCAATTGCTCTATAATATTCAATGGCTGATAATGCAGCTACTATTATACAATTCCTCTATTTGTTAGCAAACTATAAAGAAGGTGGGCATCAAAGTAAAATGAAAACTATGGCAGCTCGATGAATGTGCAAATCTATATAGGCAAATGCAAGAATAAATTACATAGCCATTCACAATCTACAACGTCCTCTTTGTAAGGATTTGAAGTGAAATCAATTAGAGGGATACGAAGGGGCTAATTGTAGAAAATGTGTATAACACCAAAGATGCATAGAGTGTATATATGTGTCTACATATGTATAGATGTATATATATGTATGTATGTGTGTATGTGTGTGTGTATATATATATATATGTATGTATGTATGTGTATATGTATATATATATATA
>VDFB02047144.1:9344342-9357139 GCA_007258455.2 Sequoia sempervirens | reverse complement strand
GTTAAAGGGGCTAGTGTGGTGCTGATATGGGAAGAAGACACAAGAAGAATAATGAATGTAAAAAAAATTTAATTAATGGAGTTCAAATGTGATTAATTATTTTCTTGTTAAATGTCATTGTAAGTTTATCGTAATGTTGCATGTGAAGATTCCTTCAACTATTAGAGAATCCTATTTAACTTTCTATATTCTCTTGCTAAGCTTATAAAATTTATGTGACGACCATTTCTCTAGGTTGCATTATAATATAAACTCTGAGAGAAAGAATCCTTAATTAAAAATAAAATAAAATTAATAGGTGATGTCTTGTGTCTAGTTTTATTTATTGGCAATTTGAGTATGTAAATTTTTTGTTTGTATTTAAGTGGAAAATGTGAATTGAAAAATATTAATTAAAACATCAGATAATAGAATTAAAAAAATGTTTAAAAACATTTTAATAAGGTGAGTCATTAAGCAAGTTATTTATGGGAAAACTTCCAAGTTAAAGTTTATGTAATTTTATTTGAAATGTGACATTTAGAAATGGAAAATGTATATCGTTGATGAAATGAAATCTTAGTGTGTTTATTTTAAAATAGATAAGTATGGTATTGGTTTGATTTAATATGAAGTTTCCTCATAATTATAAGTCATGCAAGATGAGTACCATTGTTTCCATTGTTTATGAGTGTGTTTATTTGATAATTAAATCAATGGCTCTTTCTAACAAATATATATGAAGTTTGAGATTCTACCTAAAATAACTACCAAGGATATGTTTTTGCACCTTTTTTGCATGCATAACTTGTGATTATCTATGTGTGAAGGGGTCTTATAGTCAACTTATCAAGGAGCCAATATATTGAACATCTAATGACAACCCTTTTGGTGCTCTTATATTTAGGGTATGGCTTAATTGAAAGGATTAATCCATTTTCACTTATTTTTTCTCCTATAATTATCTTCAACAAATACCCTCCTTGGACTTCTATAGAAAAATTTGTAGATGTGTTGTCTAGTTTTGTCAATGAGACCATATTTTTTCGTAGTCTTACAATGAGTCTTGTATCCATCATGGCATACACCCCAATTAGCAAAGAAATGTACTACCAAGTTTCCCTCCCAAAAGATATGCATGATTTTTACTTTGATAAGAGAGTTCAATATGCTGCTAGAGTTAGCAACCAAATGATTGATAGACCAACAAATATATTGAAGTTTTAGAAGATAATTAATGATATTTAAGGAGTCAACTTCCACTTCCCAATTTTTGATTCCTAGCTTCTCAACAAAGAGGATATCTTCAAATGCCACACCAGTCTCCACAAAATTATTGGTTTGGATTCCAACATTGATGGAGAATGAACCAACCACCCTTCCCAAATTATTTTTGATACGTCCACTAGTAGTAGAGGCCCTAAGGTTCCCTTTCGAAACACCATCAAAATTTGACTTATACTAGGTTGTTTATGGGAAATCCCATTACAATTGGGATTACTTAATTATTGATCTCTATAAGGAAATCCCAAAATTAATTTTCATGTTTGAACCTTCCACCATCCTTAAATCATCTCGAGAGACCAAGAGAGAGTGAGAGAGAGAAGCACAATCCTTGAAATCAATCAAGAATTTCTCTTAAGAAATTTTCATGTCTATAACAAAATTTTAGATATTCCTTTCATGCCACAAATCCCATAATACATGAGGGGAGGAGATTTTTTTAAGAGAAGGGTTGCAGAAGGGAGAATAACACAAAGAAATGAGATCTAGTAAAAGTAATAGTTGTAAAAATATATATTTTAAACAAAAAAAATGTAGAAAAAATAAATATAATTGTTTATAAATAGTAGTGGTAGATAATTCTAATACTTAATTTTCATTGAAATATTTACTTATGTTCTAAGAGACATTAAATTTTGGTTTACAAATTTATAATAAAATACTTTAATTATAAAATTGATATATTTTATAAGATTTAATATAGAGTTGTGAAAATATATATTAAAAAACATTATTGCCAAACGAAAAATAATAATTTATAATTTGTTATTAGATACTTAAAGAACATTGAGTATTTTATTTTTGACAATTATATAAGAAAAGATTTGACTAATAACTTAAATATATTAGCTTGATTAATTAAATACAATCAATTTAATTAGGTTTAATACGATATTCCATAGGGTGACAATAACGACGTCACTAGAAACATGCACATCGATGAAAGGTATGTTTCACTAACCCATTCATTATATAAATTGATCGGGACCCACATTCCATTGTTCAAAGGGTACGACAGTCAAAGAAGTAATGTACTTTAAAGTATCTATGATTTTGACGGATACCATAGCAAAGCCTAGAAAATAGCCCATGGAAATCATGCAACGATAATTAAATAGCATATTACGTTATCGTCTTATCTACAACAAACATCACTCTTATTATCCATAAATTTTTAAAATTATTAAACAAACAATTATAGAAAATATGCAACATATAATGAGATTTATGTTACGAAACCTTGAAAATGGTATGGATTAAACATAGTGTATGAAGAAAGGGTATTTTCATTTACGTGTTGATTATATTTAATATGTGAATTTTTGAATTTTGTTTCTTTAATTTGTTATTTACTAATAATATATATATAATACATTGAGATATATTCTTTTTGAGGTGTCTATTATGCTTTTATGTGAGAAATTGATTAAAAAAATAGGCACCTCAAGAAGGATATTTTTTGGCATATATATATATATATATATATATATATATATATATATATATATATATATATATAAGTTAGTATCATTTGCGATTGTAGTGTAGAAAAAAGTAACCCTTTTTCACATTTAACTTGGGAATAATTGATGTAAAATTAACCTAATAATGTCTTGATTCAGTGTTGTAATGTGTTGTACACATTCACATTGAATCTAGGGCCATTTTTAATAAAATGTATTTAATTTATGCCTTATTTAGGGTGTTGTAAAGTGTTTTATTACACTTTCACACTAATCTAGGGTTTCATTAATTAATTGTGGTTAATTGAGCTTAATTGATCTCTTTAATTCAAATTTAAGCCTTATTAATTATACTTTCTGAAGGATATATCTTGGCACCCAATAATGATATGATATGAAATTTAATTTGGAAAATGTGAGGTCATAGAAAATGGTGCTAGGACCTATTTTCCTTTAGTGGCGAATGGGTCCTCTCCACATAGGACACCCCTTAGCATTTTTGAAATGGGATTTTGATGTTATTTCATCCCCCTTGAGCATGGTCCTAGAAACTTGTGCTAGGACCCATTTGCCTTTAGTGGAAAATGGGTCCTCTTCACATAGGACACCCCTTTTTGAATTTAATAATGGTGGGATTATAATGATTTTCAATCATAGATTTGATGTCGGCTTAAAGTATTTGAATTTCGGGGTTAATCTCTAGATTTGCTATAAATATGATGTTAATTCACATAATTTCACCTCGTAACTTAATAAGCAATTTAAGAATTTCAAGAGAGCATCCTAATATTTCACAAGAGCATTATAGAGCATTTTCAAGGGCGTTCAAGGATAGATTAGTGAAGTCTTATTGTAGTAATTCAAGATCATATCATCATGTCAAAGGCATAGTGCATTCAAGCATGTTGTTGAGCTAAGATTGTTGATGTAGCATTGAAAATCTATTGCAAGCATTGTTTCACATCTAATTTGAGATCAAGATCTACATTCTTCATAACCACCTCATGTTAGTTTGAAAATTTACATTCCAAGACAACTTCTAAGGTATCAAAAATCCACGATTTCATGTTTCATGCTTCAATTTCATTATTTAATCATTTGGTTTAATTACCTAAAAGGGGCTTGACTTAGGAAAACCCTTATTCATAACCAATCAACAATTTTTTCTCCTTTTGAATGTGTGTTTGCTGATTTATAGGTTGAAGATCAATTGGAGAATAAGTTTGAAGCAAAATTGTCAAAGTTGTCAAGTTCAAAAGTTGTCATTCATATTGCAAGAACAAATAAACAAGGCTACATAATTTGTTATAGGTTTTCAGGAGCTAATCACTGAGGACTTGAGAGTGTAGAAATCAAGTAACAAAATCTAGATCTTAGTTTTGAAAACCCTAATAGTCCTTTGTGACCTAAAAATAGCCTTCTTGCAGCAAGGCACACATCATTCTAGCCTCACAAAACTTCCCTTTTTATTGCTATAATAGTTAGGATTAGTTTTTTATTGTTATTTAGGAATTTTGGCCCTCATGATTGAGTGAAATATCCCTAGAAAAACTTTAATGGTTTATCATCTTGTTGATTGATGGTGGTAAACCCCCTATTTTTGTATGTTTCATTTTGGTGAACCTGACCTATTGAATGTTGTAATTTTTTGATCTTGGATTATTTCTTTCCATCAGAGGTTAGATCTTGCATATTAGATCTCATTTAGGGTTTTCTACTTTGCATTCAAACTTGCATTTCATCTAGGGTTAGAATTGCATTGTTTTGTATTCCTTAAATCTGAAAAATACATAAACAAATCAATCATTTTTCATACCATTTAGATCTCATAAATTTACATCTTAAAATCAAAACAATATTGAATTTCAAATTAGGTCTTTACATTCATCATTTTATTAAGTTTTCACATTGTATTTCTAGAAAATTTGAAGCTAAAAGTTACTGTCTCATACTTGGAACTAAAAGACATTGTAAAAAACTTGAAAATCATTCAAAAATAGTTAAAAATGTTGGCATATGGTTTCTAGTGTTGTCATTAATGGAAATCTAAGTCATTGATCCGGTCCGCACTACAGTATCTAACTAGACCAAAAGACAAAGTGAATAACAGGGCATCCGAGTGAAGTTGAATCCATTAAGCGATTTGCATTACTAGTTTATCAATTTTGGTTTTGGATCTCTGGGAAGGTCGTTGGGTATCTGAAATCTCTTGTTCTCAAGTTTTGTATTATCACATCAAGTGGTGTACGAGTTAGGATATCTGGTCGTTTGATTTTCTATTCAAGAATGTTTGAAGGCCGACTAAGTGAATGTTGGGTGTTGCAGATGTCTAAAGAAAAATTGATTGAAGTACTTTTGTGTTGGAATTTATTTTTGGTTTCTAACTATGCTATGACTGGCTTTGGTGGATGCACATTAAATATTATTCATGTTTTGAGTCGATAGTTGGAAAATATTTTCTATTCTATTGAAGTCGGCACATAGCGACTGAATTGTTGGTAGCAGATATATATATATATGAGATCGATTAATTCATTTTGATGAGTAGTGTGAGAGTTCAATATGTGTTGATGTGTGTGTGAATATCAGAAGAGCAATTAAGTGATTTTAAATTGTGCAGAAGAGGATTTTGTGAAATGAATTAAGGCAGAGCAGAGTGAAGTGCAAAATTAGACAAAAGGTCTAGGATATGATCTATGAGCTTAACCAAAACTATAATCAAGCATTTTTAGATGCTATTTTCTTAGTTCAACCTTTTGTTGTTATCCAAATATTTTTTAAGGCAGTGAGCCTTCCTAATTTTGAGTAGTTAGCTCTAGGCAGTGTGCTTGAATGCAAGTGCATTCCCCTATTTCGTAAATACAGAAATCGTTAAGTTTATTCTAGAAAAACTGAATGATGATATTTTGCCTCTAGATAAACCCTATCATATCTCGAAAGAAGTGATTGCAGCTATAACCGAGTTATACAAAGTTGGGGATGTGTTGAGGAAGAAGTCAATCCAAACTAAAGAAGTTGAAACCCTAACTGGAGTAACTAGATATCAAAGGGCATTGATAATATCCATAATTAAAAACTCGGTGAAAAGGTACATTGTGCATGGAATATCTTACAAAATATTTTTTAGAAATAGAGAAGGTACAACTTCAGCAGATGTTTACATTTCACACAAGATGATAATGGAAGATTGGGATTTTGATCTTTGTGGATTACTGAAAGATCAATTGATGAAGGACGTGAAATTAACAAAGGAGACAGATCACCCTTTTAGGTTTGGTACTTTGGTTATATGCATTGTGATGTATTTTCTAAATTGCTCACCCTTAAATAACAATGTGATATGGGAAGAGAGTTAACTAGTTTGCAAGAAGATTTACATATACTCTAACAATTTGGAAAAATATGATCAAGTGTATAAAAGTTTCTTTAAGGATTTGCTAAGGAATTTTTGGTTAAATTCTATTTCCATTCTGGTAAGGGAACTTGAAGTTGGTTCCTCCTCCGGTGAGGTAGAGAGAAAGAAGAAAAGAGAAAAATAAATTGTTGTTTGTACTCTTCCAACATGCAAGACTTCAAGAGTTGAAGGGAAAGGAAAAGAACAAGTAATTGTGAACATACCAAATGAGGAATTTGATAAGGAAATTGAGGACACCCTTGAAAAGGAACTTGAAATAGATGAACCAAAACAAGAAAAGGAAAAGATAGAAGGAAGTGAAGAAGAAGGTGATCTAACCAAAGAAGAGCTATTGCAGCTTATTCATGAGGAAGATGGAATGCAGAAAATTACAAACATGTGGTCTATCAGTCCTTCATATGAGTAAGACATGATCTTAAGCGTACTAAGTGCTCATCTTGTGCAAAATCGTATCAAATTGGAGAGTTTGCAGAATAAGTTGCTAGAAGAGATGATTGAATGTATCAAGGAAATCATGGACTTTGAGTCTCAGAATAAGGAAGAAGAAGAAGTGATCCTACACCTTAAGAAGTAGTACATATTATCACTTACTAAGCTAAAAAGGAACATGAATGAACTAAGGAAATGTATAAGCACAACAAACAACATCTATAACTACTATCTCTGATGGCCTCATGCAATCAACAAGTATAAAGAAAGGTTGGAACAAATTGAAACAGAGCTGAACAGTATTGGTTAGGATTTTCACATGCCTTAGGATCATGATGGTGCAATCAGGTAAAGGATTCAAGAATTGTAGACTGAGCATATAAATGTTCAGAACACTAGGAACAAGATTATTGACACCTTTTGGAAAGTGAAGGACATAATAGAATGGAGGCTAGAACAATTGATTGAGATACTAAGGAAGGGAGAAGTATTGGAAGATGCCTTCACCATTCTAGAATCCCTCATCAAAATTATCAACCAGACATCTAAAAACAACAGCATGATCATAATCACCAGGATGGCAGTGGAAGCATGTAAGAAGTTTCTTTTGGAGATGAAGGAAAAATACAAGATAATCTTCAAATAGCGGGTGTATTTCTTATAATTTTCAATCATTTTTTGCATAAGTAGGTTTTTGGTTACACTTCATAGGGGGAGACATAAAATATTTATTATCTATCATTAATGTCAAAGGGGGAGAGAGATAAGTGAAAAATTCCTTATCAAACTTAGGGGAAGTTTTGTTGAGTTTTTGTCACCTATGGCATTTTGAAGTTCTAAAGGTTCTGAAACTTAGTTATTTTTCACTAAGTGTTGCCATCAATTCCAAAGGGGAAGATTGTTGGCATATGGCTTCTGGTGTTGTCATTGATGGAAACCTAAGCCATTGATCTGGTCTGCACTGCAGTATCTGACTATACCGGAGGACAGAGTGTAGAATAGGGTATCTGGCTAAAGTTGAATTTGTCAAGTGGTTTGCATTACCAGTTTATCAATTTTGGTTGTGGATCTCTATGAAGGTCATTGGGTATCTAAAATGTCTTGTTCTCGAGTTTTGTGTTGTTGCATCAAGTGGTGTACGAGTTAGGAGATCCAGTCATTTTATTTTTTTTCAACAATGTTTGAAGGCCGACTAAGTGAACGTTGGGTGTTGCAGATGTCTAAAGCGAAATTGATTGAACTATTCTTGTGTTGGAGATTTTTTTTTGGTCCTAACTATGCTATGGCTGAATTTTTTGGATGCACATTAAATATTATTCATGTTTTGAGCTGACAGTTGGAAAATATTTTCTATTCTATTGAAGTTGACATATAGCAACAAAATTCTTGGTAGTGGATATATATATGAGACCTGTTGGTGAATTCATTTTGATGAGTCGTGTGAGAGTTTGATATGTGTTGATGTGTGTGTGAATATCAGAAGAGCAGTTCAGTGATTTTCATTTGTGTTGAGAAGGATTTTGTGAAATGAATTAAGGCAAAGCAGAGTGAAGTGCAGAATCAGATAGAAGGTCCAAGATCTGATCTATGAGCTTAACTAGAACTGTAATCAAGCATTTGTAAATGCTATTTTCTTAGTTCAACCTTTTTTTGTTATCCAAATCTTTTGTAAGGAAGTGAGCCTTCTTGATTTTGAGCAGTGAGCTCTAGGAAGTGTGCCTGAATGCAAGTGCATTCCCATTTTGTAAAACATTTATATTTGAGTACTCAAATTGTGGATTGACCTCCACCATGGTTTTTCCACTAATAGGGTTTCCACGTAAATATCCTTGTGTTATGGTGTTGTGGCTTATGGTTCTATGTTCATGCATCTTTCTTTTGATTGAATGTTTGAGGCACTTAAGAGAATAGATTAGTAAAGTTAAAAATTGCACAACACTGGTTCACCCCCCCTCTCAGTGTTGCTTTAGTCCAACAAAAAAACACCTAATCAAGGACCCATTCACCTTTACTGGTGAATGAGTCCCTGATCAGGCTTGACCTGAACTATCTGGCATCTGAAAATCATTTCAAAACACTTAGAAATAAGTCAAAACATTTCAAAAATACTTATCCAGGACCTATTCACCCTTACTAGTGAATGAGTCCCTTCAATAGGTCATGATCTATATTTTTTGGAAATTTAAGTCTTAGTTTTAGGCTTGTATTTGCTGTTGTTACTTTCATGTTTCATTTTTTTGATTTTCCATTTTATTAAATATAGTGAATCTAGCTTAATTTTCTTCATTTAGTGCATTGTCAAAATTGAAAATTACATTTACAACATTTTATTTTCAGTTTATTGAATTATGTAATTGAAGTAAATTGCATTGTTTAGAATCTAAAAATTACATTTCATTATAGGTCATTGCATTACCTCTTTCAATTTAAGGTTTGCACACTAGGTTTGTGAACCTTGTATGAGCTTTACAACTAGGTGTCATATTAGCCTTGCTATTTTAAGACGTAGTTCAAGGCTCATGTCATCCCATGATATCTCACTCATCGTGGATCTTCTATTTTCTAGCCCTCTTCTTGATAGTGTTGATAATCAACCCTTTATGGCTCATAGTTTGCATACTTCATTTCCAATGATTTCACCTCCTACAACCAATGTGCTTAATGTTAAAAACACCATCCCTACCATCACCACTTGTACTCAAGCTTTAGGGTGTACTCAAAGCCAAGGTGGAACTCCAATTCCATCTACTACAATACTAATGTCTATTCATATATACACTGGTACTCAACCTACCACAACCCTTCAACCTACAATAACCTTTCAACTTACCACAACCCTTCAACCTACCACAACCCTTAAACCTACAACAACCTTTCAACCTACCACAACCTTTCAACCAACCACAACAACCATACCCACTCATGTTGTGTACACTTCCATAGGCATTGCCACATGAATTCCTTCTACCTTTGTGCATTCAAATACAATATCCCCTCAATCATCAACTTTTACCAACTAGCAATTCACTTGTCCTCCGCATACATACACTACTCCACCTTATTCCCCTCAATCTTACAATCACAATGATCCTCTCCTTAAATCACTTTTGTAAACTATGGCATCCCTTCAATAAAAAATTGCAACCTTACAACAAAACAACAACAATCAACCTTCACAATACATCAAATCCAATCCACTATCATTGGACATACTAAGAGCACAAACACCACAAGGTATAGAAGTTCCTCAATTTGAGAAATATGGTGGAAAAGGAGATCGTGTTCGCCATGTTTCCACTTTTATGACCTTGTGCAGTGATTTCATATTTGAAGATAAACTCTTGGCCAAGCTATTCCTTAGACCATTAAAAGATACCACCTTAGAGTGGTTCTCTTCTTTACCGAATATTTCAATTGGTTCATTCAATGAATCTATTGATGCCTTTACAACCACTTCCATATTCACATGGGTCACAAGATGACCCTTGGTTATTTAATGACATGCAAACAAAAAGAGGATGCGAAAGTGAATAATTTCATAGCAAGATGCCAAACACTTTATATTCACAAGTAAATATTAAGATCTTCTTGACACCAAACTTCAATGAATTTTTATCACCAACTTACTATTGGTCATCAAAGCTTGAGCCTCTCCAACAGTCTTATGGGAAATTTAGTGAGTGGGGGGGAAATTGTGCCTCACTGAATACCTCTGGGAATTTTATAGAAAGTTGAATCTTCTTTGGGGGTTTGGAGAAAAGGTTAGAAGGAAATGTAAGTATAAAACATAAAAATGGTGATGCACCAACGCTTTTACAACATTTCAAACCTAATCATTCCTATGATTGATATAATTAGTGTAAGAGAGGGGGGCCACCATGTGCAAGGCCCCAGGTCATGGAGGGCTAAGATGTGAAAGGCTACCCTAACTTACCTCAACTTAGCATGATGTTAGGATATGTAGGATGAGAATGATGAGGACTATAAGGTCTATCAATGACTCTACAAACTGAAAATACAGAGTGGGGATAGGCGAACCAATTTTCAAGTTCAACACTACACCTTAAGGAGCTCTCTGCCCAAGGATGGAAGTGTGGTCCTAGGATGACACCACAATGTGCTAGCATCTCTCAAGTGCACTGGCATCCATAAGACCAAACAACTATAGATACAAGGTCAAACCTAAGAAAACAAGCTAACGGCCCAACTAAATACTACTAAAGAGCCAAAATAATGTGATTAAGTAAATGAAATACTCTCTAATATGATAAAGAAAAAATAAAAAAGTTAAGGCGGCAAGAAGGATCTCACAAAGAAACTCGTTCGCTAGCTAGCTCCTCAAAAGCACGTTCACCTGCACACAAAGAAGAGGAAAATTTTGGGTGGCTATATAGGGGCCTACCTCAGTCAGACCCCCGTTTAGGTGTTTCCACCTCCATGGATAGCCAAGAAAGCAAGTATGATAAAGGAAGTAATATAGTAAAGAACACCAAAAACACTACAAAATAGTAATTGTGCTTACTCATCCAAGTGATAGAGGAGAGGAAAGGGAAGCTTACCACCTCCACCAAGAGCACTCAAGGCTGCTTGGGGGAGAAAATGAGAGTACTCAAGCCTCTGTGGAAATGGTTTTGTCCCCAACTTGCTCTATCAAAGTGATGGAGTGAATTTGTTGCTTCAATGTAGTGCTTGAAATGCTTGGAGTGAGTGCAAGAGTGTGAAAGTGAGCTTGTGAATGAAGTGAAGAAGTTCAACTGAATTCTTAGAGGATGAAATGCTTGTTGAAGGAGATAATTTGAAGGAAAGGGTGAAGAAAATAGCCATATTCAGGTCATTCAACCGAAGAGGGTGTTACAACTTGACTCCCAATGAGAAGTGTAATGCCACTACAGGTTTAGCTACAGGGATCTGCCAGGGATGTAAGCACATCGTGTGAACATTTGCATGTCGTGTGGGAATCCTAGAAAAAAATTCTTCTACCGACTCTCAAAACAAGTGCCAAGTGGGGAAAAAGTAGCGGGATTATGTGTAATTAAGGCTCTAAACTTGTTTTTTTTAAGTGGAGAAAGGAAATAGTGAAATTTGCATAAAGGTATGTGTTGGATCATCATGGAAAAAATAGGCCCTTAAGTGGCAATAAAATTCAGAAAAATCAGAGTTAGGCAACCTGACGTAAAAATTTGAATAAGTTATCTATATTATTTCAAAAATATGTAAAAGTAGAATCTGTAGCAAATTGAATGTATTTTATAAACTATTGGGTTTTTTTTTTTAAAATCTATTTGGTGAAAATTTGAAATTTCAATGCAGTAGCACTTAAATTTTGGGGAAAAAATAAGAAGTAGTTGTTTGTCTAACCACCCTAACCACAATAAAATGATAATATTTTTTTTATAATATTTTAGATATTAGTGGAAGACTCATGTCTCGATGTGATGCACATTTTTTTGTAATTTTTTCAAAGTAAATAATTAATTATGAATTTTTATTACAACTTTTAAAAATATAAAAAGCTATATCGTCCTTAACTTTGTCAAAACTTCATGAAATTCATTTTTTAATCTATAGTATGGTATAAAGAGATGTGGCGCGTGTTTGAGTTCAAAAATTTGATACCATTTGAAAGTTCTGAGATGTTTACAAAGTATTACAATAATATCGGGACTTTAGTCATAATTCAAATGAAAATGAATAATAATTATTTTATTAAATTCGTAATGTTTATATTGGTGGAAAGTTGAGAATCTCCTTTAAAAACCTTTTTCATTTCATCAATTTTGGGTAAAAAGTGGAGTCAACCACATACCCATCATATATAAGCCACTTTTGGCCCGTCATGATCCACGCACATACCCACTTAAGGGGTGAAAATTCACTCTTATACATTTTCCCCCCACTTTAGTGAGCATGAGTACTGATGAGTGCTTGGTAAAGTAGATCAAGGAAGGAGTAAGTTTAGAAATGTATACTTGAACTGACGAGGTAGCAGACCACGATCTGACGAACCTGAAGGTGCAAGGCAAGCAAAGGACTCCATAGCTTCTCAAAACTATGAAGTTGAAGAAAGAAAGCATCTTATAGGCCTGCAGACCTGCAAGGAGGCAACCCCCAATATCTCTCACATGAAGGAAACCCCATGAAGTAAGTTCCTTATAGGCCCGTAGACCTGCAAGGTGTCCCCCAAGAAATCTCACATGGAGGATACCCGAGAAGCATCCCTCAAGATC
>VDFB02047144.1:9270765-9344242 GCA_007258455.2 Sequoia sempervirens | reverse complement strand
TATATACACACACACATACACACATACATACATATATATACATCTATACATATGTAGACACATATATACACTCTATGCATCTTTGGTGTTATACACATTTTCTACAATTAGCCCCTTCGTATCCCTCTAATTGATTTCACTTCAAATCCTTACAAAGAGGACGTTGTAGATTGTGAATGGCTATGTAATTTATTCTTGCATTTGCCTATATAGATTTGCACATTCATCGAGCTGCCATAGTTTTCATTTTACTTTGATGCCCACCTTCTTTATAGTTTGCTAACAAATAGAGGAATTGTATAATAGTAGCTGCATTATCAACCATTGAATATTATAGAGCAATTGGGAAATTGTAACAGAACTATTAGTAAAAAATACATACATATATTTATGCATACATACATATATATACAGGTGGAAGTAGACATGCATTGATCTTTTCGAAGACTTTAAAATATATTTTCCTTAATTGTTTTATTGATGTGCTATGATGATGTGCATTTTCCCTGATTGCACTTGTTTAATAAATAAATAAATATAAATATGCTTCCAGGGCTAATAAATATAAAGCTAGGAGAGAGATAAAATTATATCGTACCTGGGCCAATCTATATAACAATTCACTTGTCAATTCAAAATCCAAGCTACATTATTTGGCACTCAATATTATAGGCAAATACCAAAAGTATAAAAAGATCTATCAAAAAGACATTTATTATGCAACACTGAACAAACTAATTTCGTCTATATATAGGTGTGTATGTGTATGTATGTATATGTTTACATGTATATATGTATGCATATGTGCACATATTTGTATGTATATGTTTACATGTATATATGCATGCATATGTGTACATGTATATATACGCATATATGTATACATGTACATATATGTCCATATGTTTACATGTATATATATATGTGCATGTTTTACATGGGTATTTTTGCATAAATGATTAATTTATTGTTCATGCCTTTCAGGCTCTGCTTATTGTTCCTTTTGATAGTAGGTTGGAGGGTTTAAGCACTGGTGCACTACAAAACCTATGAGAAAGTATATGTATATACACATATGTATACATGTGTGTGTGTGTATATATATATATATATGTATATGTATACATGTATATATCTGTGTATATGTTTACATGTATATATGTATTCATATGTAGACATGTATATATACATGTAAATATACAAATATATGTATACATGTATATATATATTTCTATATATTTAGATGTATATATATATCTATATGTTTACATGGGTATTTTGCATAAATGATTAATTTATTGTTCATGTGTCCCCGCCTCTGCTAATTGTTCATTTTGATAGCAGGTTGGACAGTTTTATCACTAATGTGCTACAAAATGTGTGAGAAAGTATATTGATTAAATTGCATTGTCGAAAGAGCCTTCTCAAACATTAGTATAGCACCACAACCTCCATTGAAAATTCAAGCTACATGACTTGACACTAAATATTGTATAGAGATAGAGAAATTGTAAAAGAGCTATTGGAACTACACTAAACAACCACCAAAGTAATTTTAGCTCTAATATGTCAATGGTTTCATACAACCCTAAACCCTACACACAAATAGCTATAATTCCTACTATGGTAATGGCTGCAATACAAAAGATATACACAGATAATCAAAATAGTAGACCAACAGTGAAAGAAGATTTAACTACAATTGCTCCTATGGTAACAAATATAAAGCCAAAGTTGTGCAGACATAACTACAAACAATAAACAAGGGCCACAAAAATCACTCATCCCAACCATATCTTTTTGACAATAGGAAGAAATACATAAATTGAAAAAGAGGTATTAAAATAACACTCAACAACCAAATATTAGTAACCCTAGAACCATATTTTTTCCACGAAAGGAAGAAGATTTAACTGTAATTTCTCCACCTGCAAAGAGCAGTAATCTCTTTCAAGTCTCAAAAATGGGCATAACACCAAAGATAGAAACATGTAAGAACACATTAACAATAACTTAATCATCTATGCAAAACACCCATTCAAACATCAATATAAAGCCACAACCTCCATTGAAAAGTCAAGCTACATCACCTGACACTAAATATTATATAGAAATAGAGAAATTATAAAAAGAGAACTTATTAGAATAACACTAAACAACCACAAAAGCAATTTTATCTCCAATATGTCAATGGTTTCATACAACCCTAGAAACCCTACACATAGATAGCTACAATTCCTCCTCTGGTAATGGCTGCAATGCCAAAGATATACACAGATAATCAAAACAATAGACCAACAACGAAAGAAAGAAGATTTAACTACAATTGCTCCTATGGTAATAGGTATAAAGCCAAAGTTGCATAGCCATAACTACAAAGAATAAACAAGGGCCACAAAATCACTCACCCCAACCATACCTTTTTGACGATAGGAACAAGATTTAACTGTAATTTCCCTGAAGCCACATTAAATACAACTCCTAAACCCAATACATAGCAATAATCTCTACAAAATAAGTACAACCACATACTTCACTAAATATTATAGAGAAATTGAGAAATTGTAAAAGAGGTAGTATAATAGCACTCAACAGCCAAAAATTAGTAACCCTAACCATATTGTTTTGATGAAAGAAAGAAGATTTATCTACAGTCTCTCCACCCCCAAAGACTAATAATCTCTTTCAAGTCTCCAAAATGGATATAACGGAAAAGATAGAAACATAAAACAAGAAGACATTAACAATACATTAATCATCTATGCAAAGCACCAATGTAAAAATCAATAATATAACCCCATAAGCTTCATTGAAAATTCAAGCTACATCACTACAAACAAAGAAATTGTAAAAGACCTACTAGAATATTACTAGACAGCTACCAAAGTAATTTTATCTCCAATATGTTAATTCTTTCATACAACCCTAAACCCTACACACAAATAACTATAATTGCTCCCATGGTAATGGCTACAATGCCAAAGATACACATAGACAACCAAAACAATAGACCAACAATGTACAAATAACCAACCCTAACCATATTTTTTTATGGAAGAAAGAAGATTTAAGTGCAATTTCTCCACCCATAGAGAACAATAATCTCTTCAAATCTCCAAAATGGGTATACACACATAGAACCAAAACAATAGACCAACAACAAACAAATAACTAACCCTAACTATATTTTTTGATGAAAGGAAAAAGATTTTTATGCAATTTCTCCATCCATAGAGAACAATAATCTCTTTCAAAACTCCAAAATGGGTATAACGCCAAACATACAAACATATAGTAAGAAGACATCAATAATAAATAAACCATCTATGTAAACTACCCATGTAAAAGGACTTACTGATTTTGAAGCACAACAGTTTTCAATGTAGCATAAAATGGTTTGTGAACAACCTGCTATCAAACCAGTGATGAAGCTGAAGGAAACTATTTTTACAATAGTCTTCTATTAAACCACCATCGAAGCCATAAGCAACGATTTTTACAATGCGCTGCTATGAAACCAATACTGTGCAACGGATATTTCGACAATGCAACTTAATCAAAATTGCTCCTATCATGATGGTTGCAACAGGAAAGATACACATAGATAACCAAACCATAAACCAACAACGAAAAAATACTAACCCTAAGCATATTCTTTTACGAAAGAAAGAACATTTAATTACAATTCCTCCATCAATACAGAATGATAATCTCTTTCAAATCTCCACAAATGGCTATAATGCCAAACATACAAACATTTGACAAGAAGAAATAGACAATAAATTAACCATCCATGCAAACTACCCATGTATAACGACTTACAAATTCTGTAGAACATCAATTTTCAATCTGGCATAAGACAAGTTCCGAATAGTTTGGTATCAAACTAGCGACGGAGCTGAAGGCAACAATTTTTATTACATTTTTCTATTCTGAAGCCAACACCACAATTGTTGTTTGCACAATGCAACTTAATCAAAGTATACTTTCGCAGACTGCTACATTCAATATTGCATTTACTTCGTCTGCCTGCATTTACTTGGTCTGCATCCATCATACAACAACCATAGAATGCATTAACCATCAGGTGAGCAAGCACTTACCATTCACCTTCCCCCTTTCGAGTAGACTACCTCTACTACCGCCAACCCACATATTTGTGAAGGCCCACGTTGAAAACTTACCATTCACATTCCCCATTACGACGACAACATTCTCCACCACCACCAACTCACATAATTACTAATGCCCATGTCACCACCACAAAAAATGGTGCCCTCCCCACTGGACGACAAACCCCCAATGCTAAAAAATCCAATTCACTGCTAGGTTGATGAAAATCCTAGTGGAAACTTCAATCAAAATAGCCTATCGGCTAATTACTTTACATATATTACTATTGTTAAAGGGGCTAGTGTGGTGTTGATATGGGAAAAAGACACAAGAAGAATAATGAATGTCAAAAAAAATTAATTAATGGAGTTCATATGTGATTAATTATTTTCTTGTTAAATGTCATTGTAAGTTTATCATAATGTTGCATGTGAAGATTCCTTCAACTATTAGAGAATCCTATTTAACTTTCTATATTCTCTTGCTAAGCTTATAAAATTTATGTGACGACCATTTCTCTAAGTTGCATTATAATATAAACTCTGAGAGAAAGAATCCTTAATTTAAAATAAAATAAAATTAATAGGTGATGTCTTGTGTCTAGTTTTATTTATTGGCAATTTGAGTATGTAAATTTTTTGTTTGTATTTAAGTGGAAAATGTGAATTGAAAAATATTAATTAAAACATCAAATAATAGAATTAAAAAAATGTTTAAAAACATTTTAATAAGGTGAGTCATTAAGCAAGTTATTTATGGGAAAACTTCCAAGTTAAAGTTTATGTAATTTTATTTGAAATGTGACATTTAGAAATGGAAAATGTATATCATTGATGAAATGAAATATTAGTGTGTTTATTTTAAAATAGATAAGTATGGTATTGGTTTGATTTAATATGAAGTTTCCTCAGAATTATAAGTCATGCAAGATGAGTACCATTGTTTCCATTATTTATGAGTGTGTTTATTTGATAATTAAATCAATGGCTCTTTCTAACAAATATATATGAAGTTTGAGATTCTACCTAAAATAACTACCAAGGATATGCTTTTGCACCTTTTTTGCATGCATAACTTGTGATTATCTATGTGTGAAGGGGTCTTATAGTCAACTTATCAAGGAGCCAATATATTGAACATCTAGTGACAACCCTTTTGGTGCTCTTATATTTAGGGTATGGCTTAATTGAAAGGATTAATCCATTTTCACTTATTTTTTCTCCTATAATTATCTTCAACAAATACCCTCCTTGGACTTCTATAGAAAAAGTTGTAGATGTGTTGTCTAGTTTTGTCAATGAGACCATATTTTTTTGTAGTCTTACAATGAGTCTTGTATCCATCATGGAATACACCCCAATTAGCAAAGAAATGTACTGCCATGTTTCCCTCCCAAAAGATATGCATGATTTTTACTTTGATAAGAGAGTTCAATATGCTGCTAGAGTTAGCAACGAAATGATTGATAGACCAACAAATATATTGAAGTTTTAGAAGATAATTAATGATATTTAAGGAGTCAACTTCCACTTCCCAATTTTTGATTCCTAGCTTCTCAACAAAGAGGATATCTTCAAATGCCACACTAATCTCCACAAAATTATTGGTTTGGATTCCAACATTGATGGAAAATGAACCAACCACCCTTCCCAAATTATTTTTGATACGTCCACTAGTAGTAGAGGCCCTAAGGTTCCCTTTCAAAACACCATCAAAATTTGACTTATACTAGGTTTTTTATGGGAAATCCCATTACAATTGGGATTACTTAATTATTGATCTCTATAAGGAAATCCCAAAATTAATTTTCATGTTTGAACCTTCCACCATCCTTAAATCATCTCGAGAGACCAAGAGAGAGTGAGAGAAAGAAGCACAATCCTTGAAATCAATCAAGAATTTCTCTTAAGAAATTTTCATGTCTATAACAAAATTTTAGATATTCCTTTCATGCCACAAATCCCATAATACATGAAGGGAGGAGATGTTTTTAAGAGAAGGGTTGTAGAAGGGAGAATAACACAAAGAAATGAGATCTAGTAAAAGCAATAGTTGTAAAAATATATATTTTAAACAAAAATATGTAAAAAAAAAAAATATAATTGTTTATAAATAGTAGTGGTAGATAATTCTAATACTTAATTTTCATTGAAATATTTACTTATGTTCTAAAAGACATTAAATTTTGGTTTACAAAATTATAATAAAATACTTTAATTGTAAAATTGATATATTTTATAAGATTTAATATAGAGTTGTGAAAATATATATTAAAAAACATTATTGCCAAACGAAAAATAATAATTTATAATTTGTTATTAGATACTTAAAGAACATTGAGTATTTTATTTTTGACAATTATATAAGAAAAGATTTGACTAATAACTTAAATATAATAGCTTAATTAATTAAATACAATCAATTTAATTAGGTTTAATACGATATTACATAGGGTGACAATAACGACGTCACTAGAAACATGCACATCGATGAAAGGTATGTTTCACCAACCCATTCATTATATAAATTGACCGGGACCCACATTCTATTGTTCAAAGGGTACGACATTCAAAGAAGTAATGTACTTTAAAGTATCTATGATTTTGACGTATACCATAGCAAAACCTATAAAATAGCCCATGGCAATCATGCAACGATAATTAAATAGCATATTACGTTATCATCTTATCTACAACAAGCTTCACTCTTATTATCCATAAATTTTTAAATTATTAAACAAACAATTATAGAAAATATGCAACACATAATGAGATTTATGTTACAAAACCTTTAAAATGGTATGGATTAAACATAGTGTACGAAGAAAGGGTATTTTCATTTACGTGTTGATTATATTTAACATGTGAATTTTTGAATTTTGTTTCTTTGATTTGTTTTTTACAAATTATATATATATATATATATATATATATATATATATATATATATATATATATATATATTGAGATATATTCTTTTTGAGGTGTCTATTATGCTTTTATGTGAGAAATTGATTAAAAAAATAGGCACCTCAAGAAGGATATTTTTTGGCATATATATATATATATGCTAGTATCATTTGCGACTGTAGTGTAGAAAAAAGTAACCCTTTTTCACACTTAACTTGGGAATAATTAATGTAAAATTAACCTAATAATGTCTTGATTTAGTGTTGTAATGTGTTGTACACATTCACATTGAATCTAGGGCCATTTTTAATAAAATGTACTTAATTTATGCTTTATTTAGGGTGTTGTAAAGTGTTTTATTACACTTTCACACTAATCTAGGGTTTCATTAATTAATTGTGGTTAATTGAGCTTAATTGAGCTTAATTGACCTCTTTAATTCAAATTTAAGCCTTATTAATTATACTTTCTGAAGGATATATCTTGGCACCCAATAATGATATGGCATGAAATTTAATTTGGCAAATGTGAGGTCCTAGAAAATGGTGCTAGGACCTATTTTCCTTTAGTGGCGAATGGGTCCTCTCCACATAGGACACCCCTTAGCATTTTTGAAATGGGATTTTGATGTTATTTCATCCCCCTTGAGCATGGTCCTAGAAACTTGTGCTAGGACCCATTTGCCTTTAGTGGCAAATGGGTCCTCTTCACACATGACACCCCTTTTTGAATTTAATTATGGTGGGATTATAATGATTTTCAATCATAGATCTGATGTCGGCTTAAAGTATTTGAATTTTGGGGTTAATCTCTAGATTTGCTATAAACATGATGTTAATTCACATAATTTCACCTAGTAAGTTAACAACCAATTTAAGAATTTCAAGAGAGAATCCTAATATCTCACAAGAGCATTATAGAGCATTTTCAAGGGCGTTCAAGGATAGATTAGTGAAGTCTTATTGTAGTAATTCAAGATCATATCATCATGTCAAAGGCATAGTTCATTCAAGCATGTTGTTGAGCTAAGATTGTTGATGTAGCATTGAAGATCTATTGCAAGCATTGTTTCACATCTAATTTGAGATCAAGATCTACATTCTTCATGGCCACTTCATGTTAGTTTGAAAATTTACATTCCAAGACAACTTCTAAGGTATCAAAAATCCATGATTTCATGTTTCATGCTTCAATTTCATTATTTAATCATTTGGTTTAATTACCTAAAAGGGGCTTGACTTAGGAAAACCCTTATTCACAACCAATCAACAATTTTTTCTGCTTTTGAATGTGTGTTTGTTGATTTATAGTTTGTAGATCAATTGGAGAATAAGTTTGAAGCAAAATTGTCAAAGTTGTCAAGTTCAAAAGTTGTCATTCATATTGCAAGAACACATAAACAAGGCTACATATTTTTTTATAGGTTTTCAGGAGCTAATCACCGAGGACCTGAGAGTGTAGAAATCAAGTAACAAAATCTAGATCTCATTTTTGAAAACCCTAATAGTCCTTCGTGACCTAAAAATAGCCTTCTTGCAACAAGGTACACATCATTCTAGCCTCACAAAACTTCCCTTTTCATTGCTATAATAGTTATGATTAGTTCTTTATTTTTATTTAGGAATTTTGGCCCTCATGATTGAGTGAAATATCCTTAGAAAAACTTTAATGGTTTATCATCTTGTTGATTGATGGTGGTAAACTCCCTATTTTTCTATGTTTCATTTTGGTGAACCTGACCTATTGAATGTTGTAATTTTCTGATCTTGGATTATTTCTTTCCATTAGAGGTTAGATCTTTCATATTAGATCTCATTTAGGGTTTTCTACTTTGCATTCAAACTTGCATTTCATTTAGGGTTAGAATTCCATTGTTTTTTATTCCTTAAATCTGAAAAATACATTAAAAAATTAGTCATTTTGCATACCATTTAGATCTCATAAATTTACATTTTAAAATAAAAACAATATTGCATTTCAAATTAGGTCTTTACATTCATCATTTTATTAAGTTTTCACATTGCATTTCTAGAAAATTTGAAGCTAAAAGTTACTATCTCATACTTGGAACTGAAAGACATTGTAAAAATCTTGAAAATCATTCAAAAATAGTTAAAAATGTTGGCATATGGTTTCTAGTGTTGTCATTAATGGAAATCTAAGTCATTGATCCGGTCTGCACTGCAGTATCTGACTAGACCAAAAGACAGAGTGAATAACAGGGTATCCGACTGAAGTTGAATCCATCAAGCGGTTTGCATTACTAGTTTATCAATTTTGGTTTTGGATCTTTGGGAAGGTCATTGGGTATCTGGAATCTCTTGTTCTCAAGTTTTGTATTATCACATCAAGTGGTGTACGAGTTAGGATATCTGGTTGTATGATTTTCTATTCAACAATGTTTGAAGGCCGACTAAGTGAATGTTGGGTGTTACAGATGTCTAAAGAAAAATTGATTGAAGTACTTTTGTGTTGGAATTTTTTTTGGTTCCTAACTATGGTATGACTAGATTTGGTGGATGCAGATTAAATATTATTCATGTTTTGAGTCAATAGTTGGAAAATATTTTCTATTCTATTGAAGCCAACATATAGCGACTAAATTGTTGGTAGCAAATATATATATATATATATGAGATTAGTTAATTCATTTTGATGAGTAGTGTGAGAGTTCAATATGTGTTGATGTGTGTGCAAATATCAGAAGAGCAATTAAGCGATTTTAATTTCTGCAGAAGAGGATTTTGTGAAATGAATTAAGGCAAAGTAGAGTAAAGTGCAAAATTAGACAGAAGGTCTACGATTTGATCTATGAGCTTAACCAAAACTATAATCAAGCATTTGTGGATGCTATTTTCTCAGTTCAACCTTTTGTTGTTATCCATATATTTTGTAAGGCAGTGAGCCTTCCTAATTTTGAGCAGTTAGCTCTAGGCAGTGTGCCTGAATGCAAGTGCATTCCCCTATTTCGTAAATGCACAAATTGTTAAGTTTATTCTAGACAGACTAAATGATAATATTCTGCCTCTAGATAAACCATATCATATCTTGAAAGAAGTGATTGCAGCTATAACTGAGTTATGCAAAGTTGGGGATGTGCTGAGGAAGAAGTCAATCCAAAATAAAGAAGTCGAAACCCTAACTGGAGTAACTAGATATCAAAGGGCATTGATAATATCCATAATTAAAAACTCTGTGACAAGGTACATTGAGCATGGAATATCTTACAAAATCTTTTTTAGAAACAGAGAAGGTACAACTTCGGTAGATGTTGTTTACATTTCACACAAGATGATAATGGAATATTGGGATTTGGATCTTTGTGGATTACTGAAAGATCAATTGATGAAGGATGTGCAATTAACAAAGGAGATAGATTACCCTTTCAGGTTTGGTACTTTGGTTATATGCATTGTGATGTATTTTCTAAATTTCTTACCCTTTAATAACAATGTAATATGGGAAGAGAGTGAACCAGTTTGCAAGCAGATTTACATATACTCTAACAATTTGGCAAAATATGATCAAGTGCATAAAAGTTTCTTTAAGGATTTGTTAAGGAAGTTTGGGTTAAATGGTATTTCCATTCCGGTAAGGGAACTTGAAGTTGGTTCCTCCTCCGGTGAGGTAGAGAGAAAGAAGAAAAGAGAAAAATAAATTGTTGTCTGTACTCCTCCAACATGCAAGACTTCAAGAGTTGAAGGGAAAGGAAAAGAACAAGTAATTGTGAACATACCATATGAGGAATCTGATAAGGAAATTGAGGAAACCCTTGAAAAGGAACTGGAAATAGATGAACCAAAACAAGAAAAGGAAAAGACAAAAGGAAGTGAAGAAGAAGGTGATCTAACCGAAGAAGAGTTATTGCAAATTATTCATGAGGAAGATGGAATGCAAAAAATTGCAAACATGTGGTCTATTAGTCCTTCATATGAGCAAGACATGATCTTAAGCATACTAAGTGCTCATCTTTTGCAAAATCGTATCAAATTGGAGAGTTTGCAGAATAAGTTGCTAGAAGAGATGATTGAATGTATCAAGGAAATCATGGACTCTGAGTCTCAGAATAAGGAAGAAGAAGAAGTGATCTGACACCTTAAGAAGTAGTACAAATTATCACTTACTAAGCTAAAAAGGCACATGAATAAACTAAGGAAATGTATAAGCACAACAAACAACATCTATAACTACTATCTTTGATGGCCTCATGCAATTAAAAAGTATAAAGAAAGGTTGGAACAAAATGAAACAGAGTTGAACAGTATTGGTTAGGATTTTAACATGCCTTAGGATCATGATGGTGCAATCAGGAAAAGGATTCAAGAATTGCAGACTAAGCATATAAATGTTCAGAACACTAGGAACAAGATTATTGACACCTTTTGGAAAGTGAAGGACATAACAGAATGCAGGCTAGAACAATTGATTGAGATACTGAGGAAGGGAGAAGTATTGGAAGATGCCTTCACCATTCCAGAATCCCTCATCAAAATTATCAACCAAACATCTAAAAACAATAGCATGATCATAATCACCAGGATTGCAGTGGAAGCATGGAAGGAGTTTCTTTTGGAGATGAAGGAAAAATACAAGATAATCTTCAAATAGTGGGTGTATTTCTTCAAAATTTCAATCAATTTTTGCATAAGTAGGTTTTTAGTTACACTTCATAGGGGGAGAAATAAAATCTTTATTATCTATCATTAATGTCAAAGGGGGAGAGAGATAAGTGAAAAATGCCTTATCAAACTTAGGGGAAGTTTTCTTGAGTTTTTGTCACCTATGGCATTTTGAAGTTCTAAAGGTTCTAACACTTAGTTATTTTTCACTAAGTGTTGCCATCAATTCCAAAGGGGGAGATTGTTGGCATATGGCTTCTAGTGTTGTCATTGATCTAGTATGCACTGCAGTATCTGACTATACCAGAAGACAGAGTGAAGAACAAGGTATCTGGCTAAAGTTGAATCTGTCAAGTGGTTTGCATTACCAATTTATCAGTTTTGGTTGTGGATCTCTAGGAAGGTCGTTTGGTAACTGAAATGTCTTGTTCTCAAGTTTTGTGTTGTTGCATCAAGTGGTGTATGAGTTAGGAGATCCGATCATTTTATTTTTTGTTCAACAATGTTTGAAGGCCGACTAAGTGAATGTTGGGTGTTGCAGATGTCTAAAGCAAAATTGATTGAACTATTCTTGTGTTGGAGATTTTGTTTTGGGTCCTAACTATGCTATGGATAACTTTGGTGGATGCGCATTAAATATTATTCATGTTTTGAGCTGACAGTTGGAAAATATTTTATATTCTATTGAAGTCAACATATAACAACTGAATTCTTGGTAGTGGATATATATATGAGGTTGGTTAATTCATTTTGATAAGTAGTGTGAGAGTTTGATATGTGTTGATGTGTGTGTGAATATCAAAAGAGTAGTTCAGTTATTTTCATTTGTGTTGAGAAGGATTTTGTGAAATGAATTAAGGCAGAGCAGAGCGAAGTGCAGAATCAGATAGAAGGTCCAGGATCTGATCTATGAGCTTAACTAGAACTATAATCAGGAATTTGCAAATGCTAATTTCTTAGTTCAACCTTTTGTTGTTATCCAAATATTTTGTAAGGAAGTGAGCCTTCTTGATTTTGAGCAGTGAGCTCTAGGAAGTGTGCCTGAATGAAAGTGCATTCCCATTTTGTAAAACATTTATATTTGAGTACTCAAATTGTGGATTGACCTCCACCATGGTTTTTCCACTAATAGGGTTTCCACATAAATATCCTTGTGTTATGGTGTTGTGGCTTATTATTCTATGTTCATGCATCTTTCTTTTGATTGAATGTTTGAGGCACTTAAGAGAATAAATTAATGAAGTTAAAAATTTCACAACACTGGTTCACCCCCCCTCTCAGTGTTGCTTCAGTCCAACAAAAAACACCTAATCAAGGACCCATTCGCCTTTATTGGTGAATGAGTCCCTGATTAGGCTTGACCTGAACTATCTGGCATCTGAAAATCATTTCAAAACACTTAGAAATAAGTCAAAACATTTGAAAAATACTTATCCAGGACCTATTCATCCTTACTAGTGAATGAGTCCCTTCAATAGGTCATGATCTATATTTTTTGGAAATTGAAGTCTTACTTTTAGGCTTGTATTTGCTGTTGTTACTTTCCTGTTTCAGTTTTTTTATTTTCTATTTTATTAAATATAGTGAATCTAGCTTAATTTTCTTCATTTAGTGCATTGTCAAAATTGAAAATTACATTTACAACATTTTATTTTTAGTTTATTGCATTATGTAATTGAAGTAAATTGCATTGTTTAGAATCTAAAAATTACATTTCATTATAGGTCATTGCATTACCTCTTTCAATTTAAGGTTTGCACACTAGGTTTGTTAACCTTCTATAAGCTTTACAACTAGGTGTCCTATTAGCCTTTCTATTTTAAGACGTAGTTCAAGGCTCATGTCATCCCACGATATCTCACTCATCGTGGATCTTGGGTTTTGTAGCCCTCTTCTCGATTGTGTTGATAATCAACCCTTTATGGCTCATAGTTTGCATACTTCATTTCCAATGACTTCACCTCCTACAACCAATGTGCTTAATGTTAAAAACACCATCCCTACCATCACCACTTGTACTCAAGCTTTAGGGTGTACTCAAAGCGAAGGTGGAACTCCAATTCCATCTCCTACAATACTAATGTCCATTCATATATACACTAGTACTCAACCTACCACAACCCTTCAACCTACAATAACCTTTCAACTTACCACAACCCTTCAACCTACCACAACCCTTAAACCTACAACAACCTTTCAACCTACCACAACCTTTCAATCAACCACAACAACCATACCCACTAGCGTTTTGTACACTTCCATAGGCATTGCCGCATGAATTCCTTCTACCTTTGTGCATTCAAATACAATATCCCCTCAACCATCGACTTTTACCAACTTGCAATTCACTTGTCCTCCACATACATACACTACTCCACCTTATTACCCTCAATCTTACAATCACAATGATCCTCTCCTTAAATCACTTTTGTAAACTATGACATCCCTTCAATAAAAAATTGCAACCTTACAACAAAACAACAACGATCAACCTTCACAATACATCAAATCCAATCCACTATCATTGGACATACTAAGAGCACAAATGCCACAAGGTATAGAAGTTCCTCAATTTGAGAAATATGGTGGAAAAGGATATCGTGCTCACCATGTTTCTACTTTTATGACCTTGTGCAATGATTTCATATTTGAAGATAAACTCTTGGCCAAGCTATTCCTTAGACCATTAAAAGATACCGCCTTAGAGTGGTTCTCTTCTTTACCGAATAATTCAATTGGTTCATTCAATGAATCTATTGATGCCTTTACAACCACTTCCATATTCACATGGGTCACAAGATGACCCTTGGTTATTTAATGACATGCAAACAAAAAGAGGATGTGAAAGTGAATAATTTCATAGCAAGATACCAAACACTTTATTCACAAGTAAATATTAAGATCTTCTTGACACCAACCTTCAACGAATTTTTATCCCCAACTTACTATTGATCATCAGAGCTTGAGCCTCTCCAACAGTCTTATGGGAAATTTAGTGAGTGGGGGGAAAATTGTGCCTCACTGAATACCTCTCAGATTTTTATAGAAAGTTGAATCTTCTTTGGGGGTTTGGAGAAAAGGTTAGAAGGAAATGTAAATATAAAACATAAAAATGGTGATGCACCAACACTTTTACAACATTTCAAACCTAATATTTCCTATAATTGATATAATTAGTGTAAGAGAGGGGGGGCACCACATGCAAGGCGCTAGGTCATGGAGGGCTAAGATGTGAAAGGCTACCCTAACTTACCTCAACTTAGCAGGATGTTAGGATATGCATGACGAGAATGATGAGGACTATAAGGTCTGTCAATGACTCTACAAACCCAAAATACAGAGTGGGGATAGGCAAGCCAATTTTCAAGTTCAACACTACACCTCAAGGAGCTCTTTGTCCACGGATGGAAGTGTTGTCCTAGGATGATACCGCAACGTGCTGGCATTTGTCAAGTGCACTGGCGTTCATAAGACCAAACAACTATAGATACAAGGTCAAACCTAAGAAAACAAGCTAATGGCCCAACTAAATACTACTAAAGGGCCAAAATAATGTGATTAAGTAAATGAAATACTCTCTAATATGATAAAGCAAAAATACAAAAGTTAAGGTGGCAAGAAGGATCTCACAAAGAAACTCGTCCGCTAGCTAGCTCCTCAAAAGCACATTCACCTGCACACAAAGAAGAGGAAAATGTTGGGTGGCTATATAGGGGCCTGCCTTAGTCAGACCCCCGTTTAGGTGTTTCCACCTCCACAGATAGCCAAGAAATCAAGTATGATAAAGGGAGTAATATAGTAAAGAACACCAAAAACACTACAAAATAGTAAGTGTGCTTACTCAACCAAGTGATAGAGGAGAGGAAAGGGAAGCTTACCACCTCCACCAAGAGCAATCAAGGCTACTTGGGGGAGAAAATGAGAGTACTCAAGCCTCTGTTGCAATGGTTTTGTCCCTAGCTTGCTCTATCAGAGTGATGGAGTGAATTTGTTGCTTCAATGTAGTGCTTGAAATGCTTGGAGTGAGTGCAAGAGTGTGAAAGTGAGCTTGTGAATGAAGTGAAGAAGTTCAACTGAATTCTTGGAGGATGAAATGCTTGTTGAAGGAGAGAATTTGAAGGAAAGGGTGAAGAAAATAGCCATATTTGGGCCAATCGTCCGAAGAGGGTGTTACAACTTGACTCCCAATGAGAAGTGTAACACCACTATAGGTTTAGCTGCAGGAATTTGCTAGGGATGTAAGCACATCACGCAAACGTTTGCACGTCGTGTGGGCATCCTAGAAAAAAATTCTTCTACCGACGCTCAAAACAGATGCCAAGTGGGGAAAAAGTAGCTGGAATATGTGTAATTAAGCCTCTGAACTTGGTTTTTTAAAGTGGAGAAAGGAAATAGAAAAATTTTCATAAAGGTATGTGTAGGATCATCATGGAAAAAATAGGCCCTTAAGTGGCAATAAAATTCAGAAAAATCAGAGTTAGGCAACCTAACGTAAAAATTTGAATAAGTTATCTATAATATTTCAAAAATATGTAAAAATAGAATCAGTAGCAAATTGAATGTATTTTCTAAACTATTGGGTTTTTTTTTTAAAAAAAAATCTATTTGGTGAAAATTTGAAATTTCAATGAAGTAGCACTTAAATTTTGGGGAAAAAATAAGAAGTAGTTTTCTGTCTAACCACCCTAACCACAATAAAATGATAATATTTTTTTTATAATATTTTAGATATAAGTGGAGGACTCATGTCTCGATGTGATGCACATTTTTTTGTAATTTTTTTCAAAGAAAATAATTAATTATGAATTTTTTATTAGAACTTTTAAAAATATTAAAACTCGTGATGTTTGACCACCTTAACTTTGTCAAAACTTCATGAAATTCATTTTTTTAATCCTATAGTATGCAAAGTATAGAATGTGATGCATGTTTTGATTCAAAAAATTGATACCATTTGAAAGCTATAGATGTTTTATCAGCTATCAATCAAGACTTTAGTCATAATTCAAATAGAAAATGAATAATAATTATTTATTAAATTCAAAGTAAAGCATAATTTATATTGGTGGAAAGTTGAGAATCTCCTTTAAAAATTGTTTTCATTTCATCAATTTTGGGTAAAAAAAAGTCGTCAGCCACATACCCATCATATCGCCACTTTTTGGCTCATCATGATCCTGCACATACCCATAAGGGGTGCAAATTCACTCCTATACATTTTTCCCCCACTTTAGTGAGCATGAGTACTGATGAGTGCTTGGTAAAGTAGATCAAGGAAGGAGTAAGTTTAGAAATGTATACTTGAACTGACGAGGTAGCAGACCACGATCTGACGAACCTGAAGGTGCAAGGCAAGCAAAGGACTCCATAGCTTCTCAAAACTATGAAGTTGAAGAAAGAAAGCATCTTATAGGCCTGCAGACCTGCAAGGAGGCAACCCCCAATATCTCTCACATGAAGGAAACCCCATGAAGTAAGTTCCTTATAGGCCCGTAGACCTGCAAGGTGTCCCCCAAGAAATCTCACATGGAGGATACCCGAGAAGCATCCCTCAAGATCTCTCACATGGAGGAAATGAGGAAATCACCCTACAAACCTACAGACCTATAGGGAAGGTATTCTCCAAGATATCTCACGTGAAGAACACCCAAGGAATCTCCCTACAGACATGCAACTCTATAGGGAAGGTAACCACCAAGATCTCTCGCATGGAGGAAACCTAAGAAAGAGCCCCACAGGCTCTTAGACTTGCAGGGGAACCACCCCCAAGATCTCTTGCATGGAGGAAGCTCAAAGGAAGTTCCTTACAGGCTTTTAGTCCTATAGGGAGGTATCCCCCAAGATATCTCACATGGAGGAAACCCAAGAAGGAGGGCTTCATAGAGTCAAGAAGCGGCCATGTAAGCGAGTAAGCGGAGAGTCATGCAGACTATCGATAATTTGGAAAATTTTTGAAGGGGTCCCTTAGGGACCCAACATGAAGAGTGGGTATACTCAAGGGATGCATAGTTCGAAAGTAGATATTCTCTTTCTCAAATCAATCCATCATCAAGGGATCATTTTGAAAGATGTTCACTTCATCAAGGAATTTGAAAGGAAGAATATGCCCCCATGCAATGGGAAGGTAAAAGATATTCCCACTTCAGAGAAAGGTTTTCAAGTCCTTTCATGATGAAGGGAAGCATATTCTGTTAGGGTTCCAATTTGAGAATGTGATTCTGAAGAAAGGTTTGTGAAGATTTTTGAGAAAGATTTGTTGGTAATGAATACATTTTCTGAAAATTGAAATGTTGAAGAAAGAATGTTGTCACACATGAGAGGGACAACTCAAGAAAAGAAGAAAGGAAGATAAAGAGAAATCAAAAGAGTGAAGACAACATGAACAAGGGGCACAGGGGGATCTGGTTCAGCGAGGTCAAATCTATCCATTCTCATATAAATAATAGGTAACCATGGTGTAAGGAAAAAGATCATCAATCCCCAACCAGATCAAGAAGAATGCCTAAAAAATAAAATTAAAAAAAATAAAATTGGGTCAACATGGAAGGCAATCCTAATTGCCCCCAACACTTTGCATCATCCCCAATTTATTGAAAATCAAGCACAAACATCGAAGAATGATGATACAAATAGAAGAAGGCTTACGGCACAAAAACCATGCCTATATCCAAGCACCAACAAGGTTGATGAGGGCCATCTAGTCACACATAGCATGATCACAAGGGAACACATCACGAAACACACACACACACAAAAGATCAAGAAAAGACCTCCTCCTAACATCAATCAACCAAGAGGTCATCCGCTTCCCACTTTATATCATCATAGGGGGAAGAAGGATGAGCCTGCAATGGTGGGATGTTAAGAGGAGGAGAATCCGGCGCTCCCACAACAAGGGCCAAGGAAGAAGGTCCTGCAAGGTCTTCTTCACCAAGCTTTTGTGGAGCTAAGGTCACTGACTTCATGAAGATCATTGACAAGGCCAAAACTTCATCCATAGAGTTAAACATGCACCCCAAAGGAGTGTCGTGCTTAACTTCAGTGGATGGGATAGGCTGCGCCTAAGATTCACCACTAGGCTCACCAAATGACTTGGGACCGGTGATGAACTTAGGAGAAGTCAAGACTGGTTTTGTTACTAGGAAAAAACAAGTCAATGTTGGGCCACCTTGTGGAGAAGGTAGGCTCCTCTTAAATCATTTGCTACTAGAAGGACCACACTCCACCTTTTTCTTCATTGGAGGAGACGAACACCCCACAAACGAGGCTAGAGGTGCAAAGGAAGAGGAGAAAAGAATTTTAATGGATACAACCGAGGTATTAATCATATCCACAAGTTTATAGAAAGGTTGGATATCTGAAACGGACATTAGTAAAGGTGGTTCCATCAAAGGAGTGATGAACACCTGTACCCCCTTGGGGTTAGGTGCATTTGTACTCACAACAGAAGCCTGAAGCAACACGGGACTAGACTGAAGAGAGGCAGAAGGAAGGGAAGAGGATGACACTGCAGGAGGCCCTGAAGTAGGGGTGGTCATCTCTTCTTCCTTCCTTTATGAAGTGGCCTACTTATCCAAAAGAGCCTTTTGTTGATGCTTGCGTTTGTGCACAAGGCAGTTTCTATGACTCTTTGAGTTGGAGGCCGAAGGCTGTGAAGGAATAAAAGGCTCTTTCTCAACCATGGGGACACCCACTATAGCCATTTCTGGCGGAGGAACAGATTCCTGAACGGGAGTAGGAGGAATAGGCTGAGGAGCAGCGGGGGGAGTTGGCTTAAGAGTCTCGATAGCGGGCCTCTTCCCATTCACTACTTTGGGAGCATGAGTGGTAGGAGGCTATAGATCGAATTCCCTTTGAGAACCTTTCTTTTTGCCATATAAGTAGTAGCATAGTCTAAGGTATTCATTAGGGAGATCCACAATCCTAAGCTTGGGCCTACGTTAAGGAGGAATCATCAAACTTAGTATATAGCTATTAGGATGACTCATCCAATACTCTTCCCAAGAAAGGGGATAGGACGAGGCAGTCTAAGGAAAGGCAACGTTCCCTTTGCCTTTATGGGAAGGAGAGGGAGTCGGTGTGGACTTCTGTCTCTTTTGAGAAGGGGGAGCAATTGGTGCAACTTTCTCCTTCTCCTCTCGGGAGGAGAAGGTGACTGACTATTGTATCATAGGAAAGGCCAGTTTCAACTCTCCCTTGCCCCCAGTCTTATAGTTTACATAATTCTTGTAAAGTAGGTCCATTCTTAGAGGAAGTAGACCAATTGAGGAGGGCCAAAAGTGATCGAATGAATATCCACCACGAGACACCAAAGGTTGATATCCAATGTCATGCACTACATGCATGACACCTTCATGGCAAAATTTTAAACACATTTTAATAACGGAGGTGATTTCATTCATGGAAGCTAGCCAAGGTATGCCTAGCTTCAACCTGAATAGATCCAACTCTGGGACAACATCGAAAACCATGTCAATAGCCCTGGGCCCAACTAGGATGGACAAAGTTATCGATCCATGGGTGCTCCTGTATCCATGTGTTGGATCTTGTCCTTGGTTGGCCTTGTGTTTGGTTTCTCCTTTTGGGAGTGGTGTTGTTCTTCCATTTTGTGCTCTAGTGTTTGAACCCTTTGTTGGGTTTTGGAGGATTTGGCTTCTTCGAGATGAGCTACAACTATCCTCTCTTGGACTTGTGCAAGTTATTGGGTCTTCTACCCTAGCTTTCTATTTAGCTTCCCCTTTTGAGCTAGGGTTGTCTCCTATTCAGGTGGAGACTATTCTTGTTGTCTTGGCTTGGGTTTTTCCTCTTTCTTAGCTTCTCGTTTGCTACAAAAGATAGAATAGTTTCTAGGGGTTTTCTACCCTTAGCTCAGAGTTTCTTTATTCTCCTATTGAGGTGGAGAGTTTCTAAAGGAAATTTACTCTGCTAGGTGGTGTTTTTTGAGTTGGTTACTTTGTTGCTATTTCCTTTGTTTATTTGCAACTGGTCTTTATTTTTCAATTTCATGCTCCGAGCAAAAGCATGACTTGTTATCAGTTCTATGCTTCAATCAAAAGCATAGTTTGTAGTTTCTTATTTCTTGGATTACTTTTTGTGATTCTTATTTTTTGTTGACTTAATTTTTTGTGAGCCACCTCTCCCTACCTCTATGGATAATTTGTAATGGGTATTGGCCCTTCTAGTTTTAATCAAATCAAAACCCATCCTTAAGAAAAAGTATGGTATAATGGACTATGGTTGTCTTGATGGATTATATTGGAGGGATGACATACCAAATCATTGAGTGATATTAAAATCATTACTAATAAGAAAATGAATGAAAAAATGAATGTGACATGCTAAAGTGTTGCCTCTTGATGTGGAAATGAAGCAAAGTGTTGTATACCCATAATAATGACAATGATGATTATTGACTAGTTTAATATAGGATGTTGTCCCAATGATTAGGGAAAGTGTTATGTTATGAGGGTATGTTTTAATCTTTGTGGGCTTTATGAAGCTTGAAAATGATTTATTGGTCAAGAGGATCATGTCCTAGTAGTATCCACTTCATCATGTCAAAAGGTATAGAAAGGGGATAGGCCAAACATTCCTTTTAAAGAATATATCAAATTGTTTCCCCTAGTCCATAAGTGTTGTTGGAACAATACCATCTATTGAGAGGGGGGGTGAATCAATAGATACCAAATTTTTGGCCTTCTTTTCTAAAGAAAATACACAACACTTGAAAACTAGATGCGCAGAATAAAACTTAAAGATATGACAAACACATACACATAAAAGATCAATACATAGCAACAGATATATGTGGAAAACCTAAGATGGGAAAAAACACAGTGAGAAAATGCTGCTAGGAGATATTGTCCTAGGTAATCTAGTCTCACAATGAAATCCTTTGTTATAATTTTTAATGGCATCAACCCTAAGGAGACACCTATCCCTTGAACTGAGCATGCACTCAGTTATCTGATGGCACCAACCAATCAAATTTATAACATATCAAATGATTACAAATTCTTCCTAAGGAACTCTTATCAATGTCATAGATAACTTTGTAACTGCTTAACTTTCGGTTGCCATCACAACACTGTTCACTACTCTACACCCCACTACTTTAGCTTTGCTACTTTCCTTCTTTAGTGCATTCTCTTTCCGCCTCAATGCACCGTTGTATGCTTCTATAGTTCTCCTTTTCTATTTTTATGTATATTGATTCAGGAGCACTAAACCACACCACTCTAGACTCTCCCTTCTACACCCTTAGACACACTTCACATCTATTTTGTGCAGTGCACATCAATCATAATTGTGTTGGGATCTTCTACTATGATCCAATCTTCTTTTAGGGTGAATTTATCTTTTTCACTATCCTCCGACTGCACTAAGCTGCACAACATTAATTCCTAGTGCTAATAATTTTTCTTCCTTTCAATCATACCAAACCCTGAGATCATATCTGCAATTAATGCTCTCTTCTGATCCCATGATTTAATCTTTATTTCTATCTCCATGGCCATTTGTACTGCCATTTTGTGTATCCAATCACATTAGACCTATTGTTGAAGCAGGTAGACCAATAAATTTTCATTTTCCATGTTTGTTTGCATACGAAACCCTATTTATATGGAGCTAGCCATTCATGATCGCCTCATTCAAATTTGAGTTGTCGATCACTTCCCTTTGTGCCACAATCCTATGTTCTTTAATCATAGCCAAAACTTTAAATCATATGACTGTCAGATGAGTGATCATTTAAATCTCCTTCATTGATCATCACCTTCATAAACATTGCGTATCTCTAAAACACTTAGAACAATTGCATCCATATCCACAATCATCCATTGCATATCATTGATATGTTGCAAGAAACACCAATCCTAACTATGATGCACTAACACTTAGCGATGTAGTTTCCTTTTAATCTCCATCATCCATTGCATATCATTGATATGTTGCAAGAAACACCAATCCTAACTATGATGCACTAACACTTAGCGATGTAGTAACATTTTGATACTTGTCCATGTTGACGTCACGTTTTTCACTATTGTCACTTATCGCTCAAATCTTCAATCTTCTTCGCTTCACAACAACAATGTGAAGTGGTTAGGCAATATGATTCTGCATGTCGTTGGTCCCACCAAGGTCATATTCTCCTTCATCATGTGTCATCCAATCATTAGGATCACAACTATTGAAAATATTCATCGCATATCATTGATCCTGAGGCAGACTTCAACCTACTTTCTGTAATGTGCAATAACCACTTATTGTGTATCATTGAATTACAAAGCAGTTTACAAAAGCTATCTACGAGGCATGATATGCAGTGATAGTCATAAGATCTCAACATTGAATGTACATGGTTTCATCTTTCAGGGAACTCACAAACAACAACCAGGTGACAAGGTGAAGGGTTAGTCACCAAATGAACGTAAGGACCATAAGTTATGACTTAACTGACACACAACCTTCAATCATCGGTCAAAAACAAAATAGAAGGCTATTAAAGTGCCATGACTACTAACGCTAGAGTTTAACTACAAAACCTCAATTTTGGCCAAGAGCACAAGTAATCCTTTTTATAGCATAGCCTTCAACCTCTATCCCTACAAACCACATTTTTGACCTACTCTTAGAAAACCCATGTCAAATCTAAGATTAGAGTTTTCTTTAGAGTGCTAAGGGAAGTTTGCAACATTTTCAACCTTCACTCCACCTTCCAAGTTCACCATACAATGTCCTCCTCAAACATCAATGACAAAATTTTGACATCAATGTAGGATCTCCTTTATATACAAAATTAGTTCCATCTCATACCTCATCCCCTTTTGACATCAATGAAAATAATATGCCAAAAATTTTCCCCTTTGTCATTGATGGAAAAACTAAATGTTCATACCAATGGGTTGAAATGGTCTAATACTAGTTGAAATCAATTGAGACCTGTATCATTTTGTGCTTTGTACCGATTTGACACACAAGGGAATGGTCCCAATTGATATGCACATGGCTACCATGCTCATCCTGCTCTATTGATACTTGACATGAAATATAGATGAAACTCCCCTTGGACTGATGCCTCATCACTAGTGACTAGTGATATGATGTGGGAGCAATAACTCCTAATTTTTACCTTAGATATTCAAATTATTCCTTGGGAAGAGACTTGGTGAAAATGTTAACTACTTGTTCTCTTGTGGGAACATATTCCATGTTGACTTCCTTATCTACAACCTTCTCTCTTATGAAGTGATACTTAACGGATATGTGCTTTTTCTAGAGTTCATCACTGGATTCTTTGATATGTTTATGAAACTTGAATTGTCACAAAGTATTGAGATAGGTACCTTGTATTCCACCTTGATATCTTTAAGAGTTTGCTTCATCCATAGGACTTGAGAACAACATGTTGTTGTTGCCACATACTCTACTTCAATGGTGGATAGAGTGATTGATTCTTGCTTCTTGCTCATCCAGGACACTAACTTGTTTCCCAAGAAGAGTACTCCATGACTGGTGCTTTTCCTATCACCCACACTTCCTTCCCAATCAACATCTATATATGTAGTTAAGATAAAGTCCTTGCTCTTGGAATACCATAGTCCATAGCTAACAGTGCTCTTCATGTATCTAAAGATTCATTTTACTGCATTGACATGTGACTCTCTAGGTGTAGCTTGAAATCTTGCCACTAAACATACTACTTGCATAATATTTGGCCTTGATGCAGTTAAATACAACAAGCTTCCTATCATTGACCTATACATTATCTGATTTGCATTAGGTGATTCATCCAGTTTACTCAACTTACAACTAGTTATCATGGAGGTACTGACTAGTCTACTATCTTCCATGGAAAATTTCATGTGAAGCCCCAAGAAAATGTTAAGTGATGAACTCCCCAGAGTGCTAGTAGATACTTGACATAAGATGCTAAAGATGATCCACAAATGCCAAACAATATTCCTTCCCTTGGGAAGAAACAACACTATAAACGTGTGTAATATGAACTCCCATTCTGAATAGGACTATACAGTAAGTAATATGAATGTATTTTTATGCGGTGCATAATCCAAAGACTAAAGTGATGCCAGTGATGTCTTTGAAATGTTGATGTGAATCTGATACTATTGTAGATGATGATAATTGAGTTGGATATCATCAATGTTTGCACAATTTCTCATGATAAAAGATGATAAAGGTGAGGTAAGAGCAGTATCCAGAGATGATAATGATGTTGCAACTTTAGAAAAGCTATCATCAAATAGGAGATGAATATCCTCAATGCTTTCATCCAAATCTTCAAGTTGGGATTCAACAAATAAAGAAGTTATTTTTGATAGATATGCATCCCAATTTGATGGATCTGGTATGATGATAGGAATTACCTAATGCAAAGAATCTGTGAACTCATGGATGAGTCAACAATTAATTCAAATGTAGCAGCAAGTGATATGAGATATGAGATATGAATGCAAGTCAACAAACTATATTGTTCACCCTCAAATGATGATGTCTCATAACATGTTTGAGTGATACTGGATGATTTTTCTACATGTGATGAAACTAGAGAATTAGGTAAGGCAATACCATGATTGAGAAGAATTTGCTTCATTTCCTTAATTTGATGGAACCAACATTATTTTTTTGTACATCCCTATTCTTTCCACAATATCCACAATTGATTTTGCATTTATTAGGGAGATTTTGTAGAATACTCAAATGGAAGGGGAATATTTGTGAGAAATATGATTATATGAGCCAACAAACTAAAAAGCAGAAAACACCAAGATTGCCCCTTCATTATTTGTTCCCCAAATTGGGAACTTTATAGGAGTGCTTTTACAAATAGTCTAAATGGGATCATTGGAAGCGTTGCAAAAAAACAACCACTTTCACAAAAAATCGAATTCAATTTCGAGCTACGAACAAAAGTTATGAGACTTTCAAAATTTTCACATTTACAAAATAATTGATCCTGCTTACAACAGTAATTTTCAGATTTGTTTGAAAATTATTTTAGTGCAAAATTTTTCTTAAGAAAAAAAAAAGAGTGACTCCGTGTAGCATCAAATTTGACACCCGTTGCCAACCTCGCGCCACACACTAACAAAGATTTCCAAGAACTGCACAGAGATTCCCACACTGAATGAACAGATGTTTCATGGCTGAGCAAGGGTCTTCACAGCTGACTAGGGGTCTTCACAGGGATATTGCGATTGAGCGGATTCACGCCCAATTTTTTCAATTTCGAGCACCACAGAGAACAGATTTAAACGTGCCCTCCTCTACTTGCCAAATCACCACCGTTGGCTACAAATTGTGCCCAATTATGGGTTACAAACAATTTGTTGGCTCCAACAGGGAATCACGACTCCGCAGCCAAAATCACAAGTTTCACGCCTCACAACAGAGGTTTTGTGGGCTTCAAATCATAAATTATGGCCTTTCCAATTAGAAATCGTACCTACTAGACCAAATTCGCGGCCTCCAGATTGAATCGCACCCTGCAACAGAAAAAAAAAAAAAAAACACATCTTTTGGATTCCCACGCGCCTAGAAAAGATAGAGACTGTCGCTGAATCATGTCTCGCAGGGAAAGGCCGAAGCTACAAACAAATTGCAGGGGTAGCAGTAACAAATTGCATCCCAAAAAATGCCAATCTGAGCAGAGCATGCGTCGAACACGGGTTGAAATGCCTTTCCTATAGATTATTATAGAGACAGTTTGACAAAAAAATACAATTAAACGAGTTCACCTTGTAGCCTGCAAAAAACCACATCGAGCTCTGATATCATGAAAGAACCTTGATAATCGAAGATTGAAAGCAAGAACAATGAAACAAGATTGCATAATAGTCGTCCCAATGTACTAGATCAAGGAGGTGTACATAAATAGGAATGAAGGAGGCAACCAACCTCCATGAAATGAGAATAGAATTCCTCAGTCATAGAGTGGTGTCGAGTTGCCTACCAAAAATGTAAGAAGAGGTGTCAAAAGTGAATTGACACCTTTAAGGACACCTATCTATATTGACACCTCGCATGAGAAAGGGTCATTTGACACCTAAGTAGGGTTAAAGCCTATATATATGCAATATATACATTAACAAAATATGTATTTTAATGAATTTTGAAAAGTACAATCTCTAAACACCCCTAAACAACATCCACTCATTATTCCTATTATAAGTATCTATATATCAAATTACAAAGTTCAATTTAGTCTACATACGTGAAATCACTATGCTTATTTTGGCATGGTCATTGGGACCTTGAACATTACCAACTCATATGTTAGACAAACTGTTATGCGGCAATGCCCTAAATCTTAATATATATATATATATATATAATTATATAGTATTAAAATCACATATTTGAAAGAAAGACATTTTTAATTAAATTGATAGTTTTAAAGAGCTTGTGATTTTGAAAAATTATACATACAGGACCTGCTAACTAATATGAATTTTTAATAGCATCATAATATAATTTGTGACACCACAATTATTAAAAAAATTTAGAGTTGCGCTTGCAGTTTAGCTTGACATGCATTAATTGTAATTGCTATAGAAAAGGCCATTTTCCAGAGTAATATGCCACATATTTTGAGTTTATCTTTCTTAGTCATAATATAAATAGAAGATGACAATGACATAATTTTTGATTGGCATTAAGATAAAAAGTTTGACAGAATATTTAGAAGTTACAGAAAATTTATAGAAAAATGACCTGAAATATATTTATACTAGAGCTTTACCAAGCTACTGTCGATGTTTGAAGACATTTTCAAGTCCACCTGAGTTATTATCTGACAATTTTAGCATATTTATCCAATAGTCTTTGTCATACTCTATATTCAAGAAATCTGTGGATGTTGGGGATTCTACAATTTCTTCGGACATGTCTCGAAATTGTGTAAGATCGAGGTAAGACTCTGGCGGAATTGATGTTCCATGGGTGTTAATGTTCAGCATAGGAGGAGAAGAAATTTTTTGTTTTGCTTCATCAGATCCATTGTCTGTACTTGAAAGCAATGCCAAGATGGAATCCCCAGAATTGCTTTCCGTTAGAAGAAAGTTATTGTTGAAACCCTGATTAAGCATTTCGGCATTGGATTTTGTTGAACATGGGACGAATTGATCTTCTCCCACAAAGTGTTTATCTAATCCTTCACAATTATATGATAGTAGTTGATGTTGTTCTTGATCTACAAAATCTGATGCCACAGAAGTTGCTGCCATCTCATTGGGTTGGAATGAAGACCTTAGTAAATTATGGCCCAGATGAACATTTCCATCAGTAGCAAGCTTCAACAAGTTTCTGCCTATTCTTGCTTCAACCTCTAAACGGGCAAGGTAAGAAGATGTTAATGGAGATGAAAAACGCTTGTATGGCATGGTTTTTCTCTGTCCTTTCTTCAGACGGTTATACCAGCGGTTCTTTATGTCATTCTCTGTCCGCCCTGGCAAGTGCTTCGCTATTTTTGACCACCTGCGCGACTTATCTCTGTCAAGAAAGACTTATCCACAATGCTAATATATGAAATCAATTAATGTTTTTGGTCCAACATTACTTGTTTCCAAGCTTCTCACGGTACTGTAGTATAATTTCATCTTCTTGAGCAGAAAACGTTCCACGCTTTATGCCAGGTCGCAAATAGTTTGTCCAACGCAGCCTACAACTCTTTGCACTCCTCAATAAGCCTGCATCATCATTATACACTATTTATTCGTATTAAATAAAGGCATATAATCTAACTCGTAATGGATCATCTTACACATTTTGTGAATACGATCTAAAGTACACCAGAGCTTAAGCCTGGTAATCTGGCAAGTAATAATTATAGTGATAGGGGGTGAATAATAATTATAGTTACAATCGTTTTATCATAAGTGTTAGAAACATTGACGTATGATTATTAATTCATATAACTAAACAACATATAATTATTACTGTGGAATACTTAGAATTCAATATGGGCAATTACTTTTATGATGCATGCAATTTGTAAATCAATGAAACTGAATCAATAAAATATGCATTGGAAAAAAATCATTTGGAAGGGTATCAATAGTCTTTTATCAAATTTCATATATCTGAAGTTTTTAAATGGTATGATGGATTTCAACAATTCTTTTGAGTTTCTTTGTATGTGACTGAATAGCTTACAACTATTGTTTCAGCTTCTCGGTGGTTACATCAAACACGAGGAATTATTATGTACACAAAGGTCAAAAGTGGTCATTTCAAGTTGACATTCAATACATATTTTATATGCTCCGATAACCATTCACTTTGACCACCACAAAATTTGCACAATTGATCCAATACATATGCACAAATGCCTTAGTAATCATGCACTATTGGTACCAATAAAGTTGCACAACTCTTCCAATAAAATACTCTTTTCTTTTTAGTAACTATTGGGTATAAAGTGGATAACATTTGGTAAATTTAAAATTTTTTAGTGGAATTTTAATTAATATGTATCAATGTATGATAATTGGAACATGGAGGATAACTAAGACCTTTCCCTATATAACCTTGTTAGAACAAATATATACAATACAAAAATGTTAATAAAATATTACAATTATACTGAAGTCCTAAACGAAGTGTAATATTAAAATACCATTGCTGCCATTAATTTGTTATAACCAATTCTTTTGCATGAATTTATGTAAACAAGCAATTCCTTGCTTCAACACGGTCATAATATCACAGGAAAAAGTACCTGCAAGCTTTGGAAGATTACGCCATTTACCATGACCATACTTGTTTATGTACTCGGTAAGTTTGTGGTCCTCTTCTAGACTCCATGGCCCCTTCTTTACACCATTCTCTTGGCAACAACCTTCATCTCCGACCATATCTCCTTCTTCCTATGCCAATCAACAGAAAGAAAAAAAATGAAAAAGAGCATATCCAGACAAAAATTATTCAGAAAACAGTCCGAGCTTGAAACATCTTAATTCGCGAGAAAGTTGTTTTGATCATGTAAGACAATTAAAGCAGAGCACTGTACTTCTTAAATGGGAGGAAAAGGAACTCCCCAAATCCATCTAAGTGAGGTGCTTGAAACATTTCAAAAACAAATTTTAATTTTTTTGTAACATCTTCGAGATCTAGAATTTACTATCTTTGCATGACTTAATTTGCCATTGCTAGATTTCAAATAAGTATACAGCGGCACTAAAGCAGGATAGCGAATAACTAAATGTCTGCAAAGTTTTAAAGATTTATTGCAGCGTGCATGGCTTAATAGGAAGCTTTAGAGAACATACCGTGATATCCACCAGAATGTTAAGCGAAATTCAGCACAGCTGGGCTCTATACGAAATTCTGATTAGACTTTAAAAACGTGAATGAAGATATACGTTACAAATTATTTATGGATATATTCGGATCAAGTAGTGTTTTTTTATGTACATATTAGAAGAGTTGGTCGGTAGTGCTGATGTAGTGATGCGGATTTTTTTCATTCCGTTAGTAGGTGAAGAAAGAAGAAAGAATAACCACAAAATAATGGCATAGTTGCACCTATGTTAGAAGACGCAAATATAAGTCATAAGATTTGCATTGACACCGATTCTTGCGGAACGTGAGCATGCAGGGCCCTTCGTACGCCTGTTACATGGCTTTTTATCTATTCTGACTACTTCAGATGTCTGCCAAAATATAGTTGGAGGAGAAAATTTATAATATTTCTTAATATCACGTTCCGGGAGACAATCAAAATCCTTTGCACACTCGATCCAGTTTCAAGATAAATAAAAAAATAATTCAGAGGATTTGTATCACCTCACTACGTTACCTTATTTCTCTTATTGATTTATTTACCTTGAAACGCATTTCATACCAAGATTCGAGATTCAAAACGATTATAAGAAACAAACCGTACAGAGAATATTTAAGTTTTGTAAAAATGTCAACGATAACGATTTCAAGGTCGATATGGTGGTGTTAGTTATGAAGGATAAAGAAATATGGGTAGAACTCACAAACCTCTTTCCTTTTTGAAGTAGAAGTCGCACGCTGATCTTGCACTAGATCAACCAATTTGTAGTTGAATGTTGTTGGGATAGGTGCCATATATTTTAATGTTGCAACTATTTATTTAATTATTTATATTTACATATTTGGATCATTCGATTTGGAGCGACAGTTGATATCATCCATAGTTTATATGTTTGCAAGTCTAAGATTCACTTAATGTTAGGGATGGACATTGGTAGTTATAATTGACAACTTGCAAGAGTTGTCAAGAAAGAAAGAGCGTGATGGCAAAGAATTAATTGTGAACTTAAAAAAAATCATGGAGCAATTATAAAAAAGGTAAGATAAGATTACACCTAAGATTGATAGTGATAAATTTATATTTTTAGTCAAATAACTAATCTTGATTTGGGCATATGGGAGTTATGTCTGGATATAGATGCCTAAATTAGCTAGTAATCTTTAGCACATAGATTTAGAAACCTTTAATGGCTTGTAGTTTTGCTCATACCCATATGTTGAGTGCTCCACATCCAAATTAAAAAATTATATCTTTTGCAATTATATTGATTTGGTTGGGTTACTAGAGAGATAAGTATATTGTATTGGTGTACTTCTTGGTTTGAAGATTAATACAAGCCTAAGACTTTTTGGTGGCAAATATATTTTATGCAATAATTTTTCCATGTATATCTCATGTTATTCTAATGTATTGTGGCTCACATTTTTTTATTGCATTGTTATTATTTTCATTTCTTGCATGATCTATCAATGTCACTGAGTTTGAATGCACTAGGGGCCAATACATTTTATCTATATTTTCACAATATTATTAATATTAAGTATCCAAGTCTAGTTATTGATTAGAAGGGGATGCATTCATTTTGGAGTATTATTGCTAATTTTTTTGCTACAATTGGAACCTTTTTGTTTTAAGTATATTAAATTCTTTTAAAATATATTGTGGGCAACATATTTTGTACAAAGATTAAGAAGTTCAATAGCATATGCTACAAACTTTGGAAACTAAAATTAAATTATCTCTTCAAATAAGGGGATTAGTAGATAGCTTTGAAAACATTAAAAAAAAAGCACAAGTATATAAGATGAAGACTCGATAAAGATGGAGAGGAAAAATTGAGGTATTATAAAGATATATTTTTCTAATTTTTTTTTCCTGAATATTTTAATGAAACTAATACATGTAAGTTGTCTTATGATTTCTCACAAGATCATAATAGCAAAATCCTAGTACTTCTACAAAAACACTTGCACATAATGAGCTATTATATCAATTGACATATCAATTGACAAGTTCCCCAATGATGATAGCCATATCAATTGGTAGGTGTCTACTTTATGTGCCACATCATGGGGAAATTGTCTTTTGTTTTCTTGAAGAGGAAATCCACCTATCATATCAATTGACAAGTGCCTTATGTTGTGGCACATAAAGTAGACCTGTGTCATATAGGTCCCATCCTTTGGATCACTTGGAATGCGCAAAAAAACAATCTATTTGACCAAGTCATCAACATTGATGGCAAGTGTAAAAAGTGATCTTTTAGGTGAGATGGAAAGCCTTCCAACCTCAAAACGTATGCACATTAGGTTTACGAAACAATTGGGTAACTTCTAGAGGGCTAAAAGGTTGCACATTCAGTTAGACAAGATTTTTTCTAACTTCATCAACCTAAGTACACTTAATCTATAGTGAATAGATAAATAATTCACTCTAACACCCCCCTTGGTGATACTTGGGGAGATCACAAAAGCATAATAGATACAAAAAAATGGGTCCTGGCTATGAGGCCTAGTGAGGTACCCATGTACATTACAATCTTTCATAAATGGAGAAAGATGGAAACCTAGTGGGAAAAAACTATCCTCTAAAAGAGAAAGAGAAGGATAGGACCTCTTAAGAAAATGTCCCATGAAGATAGGAGCACGATGATGAAGAACTCCTTAAGCATGCCAAAGTTGTAAACTCTATCAAAGATGAACTGGTGATTGCTAGAATCAATGAACCTCCAAAAAATGTAGATCAAGATAAGATATACAAAACACTACATGAGTGAACATATGGAACACTACTCAAACATGAATACGAAGAGGAATTCAAACTTTGTGAAGTTGAAAATATAGATAGTACTATGATTCTAGAGTAGTAGAGTCTCTCAAATTATGATATGTTGAAATAATCCCCTATACCAGACATAAAGATATCTAAGATCCCTCCACTACTTCATTGAAAGATACATTAGCATAACACTGTTATAATCCCCCTTAATGCTAACAAGAAGAGTATTAGCAAACCAACTAAAATTATGCACAAGAATTTAGACCTAGAATTAGGTCCAAAAGATGATAGGATTTCTAACAAGATCATAACAACAAAAACATGGTGCTTCCATAAAAAATACTTGCACACAATGAGCCTAATTTACGTGATCAAATAGATTGATTAAAGCCTAATATGACCTTGCATAAATAGGAAAGGAAGATACAATCCACTTATCATTTGGATAGAAAAGTTCCCCATGATGTGGTACAAAAAATAAACAATTTCCTTATAGGTGTCAACCTTTGGATCACTTGGAATGTGCAAACTAACAACCTATTTGACTAAATCATCAACCTTAGTGACAAGTGTACAAAAGTGACCTTTGAGGTCACATGGAAAGTCTTCTAATGTCAAAAGGCATGCACATGAGGTTTGAAAAATAACTAGGTAACCTCTAGAGGACTAAAAGGTTGCACATTTAGTTAGACAAGATGTTGTCTAACCTCATTAACTTAAGTATATAGATTGTGAACAGATAAATTGTTCACTCTAACAAGTTGTGGAAGACAATAAGTGAAATTTATGAAAGGGTCCCATTAACTAATTGTATTGTAATAAATTAAAAAAAAAGATGGAAATTTAGTTGCAAAACACTTGAATCCATTTAATCTAGTCTTAATTTAGTTATATTTGGTGAATCTTAAGATGAAAGAAGATAATGAATGCATTTTAATACTTTGTTCATTATCTAATTTGAGAAATTTTAGTTGTTGCACTTAGTGGCTCTATGATAGATCCAAAGATATGTTCCTTCATTGCAACCTTTCTTAATAAGTATCTGAGGAAAAATTATATAGATCATCGATGTAAGAATGCATTACATTTGTGGTATGGATCCAAGGAAAATATATATAAATAAGAAAAAATGTGATATATATATGGGGGAAGATTCAAAACCCTTGGTAAGAGTAGGTAGAGATGTTAGAACTATGGTAAATGGGTGTATCTAAAGAAGGAATGTAGAAATAAGATAATGAATGTTACATATTCCTCTACTAATAAATAATCTAATGATGAAGTTATTTTTTTTTCCTTATTTAAACTAACATGTATTTTAATGGAAAGTAGAATCATCATGGACAGGCGGGAGAAGCGGGAGAATGGGCGGGAGAGGAAAATTTTTGAATCTTTAAGCAATGGTGCAAACCGTGGAGGAGCAGGCTCTGAGGATTCACAGGTGAAATCAGTGCAAGTATCGAGTGGTAAGCAAGGTAAGGAGGAGTCAGAAGAGACTGGCCCAGAAAAAAATATTCTAGTTGACCCAAGGGGGAAGGCTAACCCAACTGATAATCATGTTGGAGGCACTAAAGCACACGATGTTGATAAAACCAAAAACATGGTAGTGGCCATTAGAGGGGAAGGTGCTAAAAAAAATCATGGTCATCTTTGTTTAGAGTTAAACCTAATGGTAATTTTGTGTTCCCCCCAGTCAGCAACATTTTAGATCTGACTAAGGGTAAGTTTGCCATTTCTGCCCCTGATCTGGTCATTGATCATAATATTTCTCTAATGGATAGAGTGTTGATTGGAAAATTTATGGGCCTTGGACCAAACATTGAAATTGTTAGGGCTTTTGTTAAAAAGAAGTGGAGAACTAATGGCCAAGTTCTTGTTTCTGCTCTTCCTAAGGGCTACTTTGCTTTTGATTTTTCTTGTAAGGAGGATATTTTGGCCGTGAGGAGTGGTGGTACCTAGGTTATAGGCAAGTCCTCCTTGGCTCTTAAGAAATGAGCAACAAATTTGGATCTTTCATATTCCATTTTTAAGAATGTCCCAGTTTGGGCTAGACTTCCTAGTCTTCCATTGGAATATTGGAATGAGGATGTCTTAGCGATTTGGCTAACTCATTTGGTGAGCTTTTGTCAATAGATCTGATGACGGTGGCTAGGAAAATGCTTGTGTTTGCTATAATCTGCATTGGTGTGTCCCATAATGTTGACCTCCCATCTTTTATTGAAATACAATTGAAATTGGGCACTTGGGTTCAAGCTATTGAGTTTGAAATGATTCCTTTTTCCTACTTTAAATGTAGAAAGTCAGGGCACTGGGCAAAGAAATGGTTACTTAATGCTAGTGATGTAAAAGAGAAGCCCCAATCTAAAATGATGACAATCTAGAAAAAGTATGAAGGGGATGGAAAAGGAAACAAAGAAAAACATATTGGAGAGAGAAAGAGTAAGACTTTGGAGGAACTTGTGAAAGCCCCTAAAAATAAGGATGATGTAGGGATTTAAGTTGATTTGGAGTATCATAAGTCTCTTAATAATATACCAGAGAATGAAACTGGTAGGAAGGAGGATGGAGAGATTAGCTTGGAAAATGGATAGATTGGCCTGGAGATCTAGGAGCCTCTAGAAAATAAGCCAGAGAACGATTATGATGGGAAGATTATGATGGGAAGAAGGATGGACATAATGGACTGGAAGACATTCTAAGTCAGGGCTCTAATGTTTTGATGAAGGAAGGAAACCTGACGCTAGATATTGGGATTCCCATCATTCCCTTGGTTTTTGGAGGTAGAGGCCTATCTAGCCAAGTTTTAGTGCAGGATCCGAAATCAGTTGATTCTCAAGAAATTGTTAAGGATACCTTCAGTGACTTGAGTCAGACTTTGGTGAACTTGAGTGAGAACATGACCCAATTTAATAAAGAATTGATGGATACCCTTCCATTGTATCAAAAAGGGCTTTTATACAAGGACTGGGAGTTAGGAAAAGAGAATGATAGTCAAGAAGATTCTGAAAGAGAAGTTGTTAATGTTTTCCCCATTGGGTTTTCTCTCTCTTTGCATTTGTACATGGGTACCTGATCAGGGCTTTGTTGTCAGGACCGATCTCACATCATTTGCATAATAATTTGCTTCTCCCTAAGTTGCACTTATGGGGGGGTGTTGGTGTAATTAATTATTTAATTACACTTTAGCATAAGTTTACTTAGGCATATTTTATTTCTGAAGTTTATTATTATCCTTATCTTGTTGAGTTTTCTTTTTGCTAAAGATAAGATTAGGGTTGTTTTTTCTTACTTTATTGCATCATTTCCTTTTTGAATGCTTTTGTATTATTTGTAAACTAATTACTTTCAATAATCATTATGCTGATTTTTGCTTGCACACATTGGCTCTGAGGGTTTATAGATTTTGTTATCATTATGGGTCCTTTCATCCTTTCATCTACTATTGCTTACATATTCCAGGGTTGATCCAATATGTGAGTTTCCAGTGTTCCTTGGCATCAAGTTTGTTGTTGCATTTATGATTCCATTTTTGGTTTCAGTTGTAGACAGAAGTATCTTTTCTTGCTTGCCGGATTTGGGGTTCTAGTGTTTCTTTATCAATGTTCTTCCAGTGCTTCTTTGCAGCAGTTCATCTCATTGAGGGGGGGTTTTTCCCACTGGATTTTCTCTCTCTTTGCATTTGTACATGGGTACTTGATCATGCCTTTGTTGTTGGGACCCATCTCACATCATTTGCATAATAATTTTCTTCTCCCTAAGTTGCACTTATGGGGGGTGTTGGTGTAATAAATTATTTAATTACAGTTTAGCATAAGTTTACTTAGGCATATTTTATTTCCTAAGTTTATTATTATCCTTATCTTGTTGAGCTATCTTTTTGCTCAAGATAAGATTAGGGTTGTTTTTTCTTGCTTTATTGCATCATTTCATTTTTTAAGGCTTTTGTATTATTTGTAAAACAATTACTTTCAATAATCATTACGCTAATTTTTGCTTGCACACATTGGCTCTGATGGTTTACAAAATTTGTTATCATTATGGGTCCTTTCATCATTTCATCTACTATTGCTTACAGATTCCAGTGTTGATGAAGTATGTGAGTTTCCAGTGTTCCTTGGCATTGGGTTTATTGTTGCATTTATGATTCCATTTTTGGTTTCAGTTGTAGAAAAAAGTATCTTTCCATACTTGTCGGATTTGGGGTTCTAGTGTTTCTTCATCAGTGTTTTTCCAGTGCTTCTTTGTAGCAGTTCATCTCATTGAGGGGGGGTTTTTCCCACTGGGTTTTCTCTCTCTTTGCATTTTTACATGGGTACCTGATCAAGCCTTTGTTGCCGAGACCCATCTCACATCATTTGCATAATAATTTTCTTCTCCCTAAGTTGCACTTATGGGGGGGTGTTGGTGTAATTAATTATTTAATTACACTTTAGCATAAGTTTATTTAGGCATATTTTATTTCCTAAGTTTATTATTATCCTTATCTTGTTGAGCTATCTTTTTGCTCAAGATAAGATTAGGGTTGTTTTTTCTTGCTTTATTGCATCATTGCCTTTTGGAGGCTTTTGTGTTATTTGTAAAACAATTACTTTCAATAATCATTATGCTAATTTTTGCTTGCACACATTGGCTCTGAGGGTTTACAGATTTTTTTCTGAATATATGTTGCATGTGATAGGTGATTTTTTGTAGGCGATTCTTGGGGACTGTGAAGTTGGTTTTTCAACTTCTACAGTTAATTCCCGTAACAGAAAGAAGAAGAAGAAAAATAAGCAGTAGATTACACCGATAGGAGTCTCAACTAGAAATAGAGCCAAGGCAAATTGTGGGACGACAAAGAGAAGTCAAGGAAGAAGATCTGCAAGATGGCATAGGGAGCAAGGAAGCTTTCAGAATATAGCGGATGGTGTTCAAAAACCCATTCTTGAAATTTGTAAACTCCAATCCCTGGTAAGATATGAAGATTATGTCATGGAGTATAAGGGGGTTGAATAGCCTCCATAAGCAGGATGTGTTGCACAATTTTGTTAGGGATCATAAACCTGATATTTTACTTGTCCAAGAATCCAAAATTCCTAAAGAGACAATGGAAAATATTAAAATGTTTAAGTTTTGTGGGGTGCATGGTAATAGTTCTAAAGGTGCCTCTGGGGGAATTGTTACCTTTTGGAATTTGAACTTTATTAAAGGCAAACCTTTGTTTGAGAGTACAAATCATGTGGCCACCAGGTTTACCCATATCATAGATATTTTTTGTTGGATCCAGTCTAACATTTATGCTCCTAATGGGAAGGCGGCCAAAAAGACCTTTTGGCAAGAGTTGGCTGCTTTTCATAGGAAATTCATTAATGAAACCTAGGTTGTTATGGGATAAGTTGCAATACCCCTCTTCAGGAAAATGAGAAGTTCAGAGGATCCCAGGTGAACCTGGAAAGTAGAATGGACCTTATGGACTTCATTAATAATCAGGTGTTGATTGATCTTGAGTTGCAAGGAGCTTCCTATACGTGGTCAAATCGAAGAATTGGTAAGGATTTGATTCAAGTCAGATTAGACAAAAATTTAATTTATGATCAATGGTTTTTAAAGTATTTTTGTTCCTTAAAGGCTCTCTCTAGGGTGGGCTCTGATCACTATCCTATTAGTTATTTGGTGGATCCCATCTTGGCTAAGAGGAACTTCCCCTTTAGATTTGAATGCATGTGGCTATCCCACCCTCAGTTCCTTGAGGAGGTAAGGAAATGGTGGAATATCTCTGTTTCATGGATAGCTATGTTTAGGATTGCCAAGAACCTGAGGGAGGTCAAAATAGGATCAGAAGATGGAATATAGAAACTTTTGGTAATATCTTTGGTATCAAGTTTGATTTATAGCTTGAATTGAAGGATATACAAGAAAATTCTAGTTGGAGGGATGCATTGCTGATAACACGATGAAAGACAATGAGCTGCTTGTGAAGATTCATGATATAATAGCCAAAGAGGAGGAATTTTGGAGACAGATCTAGGGCTATGTGGCTGTCAGCTGGAGATAAAAATACTAGATATTTTCACATGTTAGCATTGAAACACAAGGCCGCTAATAGGATTACTCACATTGAGTACAATGGAAGCCGTTTTGAGAAGTATGATGACATACAAAGACAAGTTGTCCTTTTTTTCAGTAATCTTCTTTCAGGGAGTGATGGAGTAAATCATGCAATGCAAGATTATCTTTTAGAGGCCATCCCTAAGTTTTTTAAGGATGAATATAACAAGATGTTAACTTCTATTCTGCCCAAGGAAGAAATTAAGAGAGTTTTCTTCTCTTTTGAAGGCAACAAGGCTCTGGGACCTGATGGGTTTCGTATGTTCTTCTTTCAGTGGTTCTGGGAGATTGTTGAAGAGGATGTGGTGAATGTTGTTAAAGAGTTCTTTGGATCAAGGAGCCTCCTAAAGGAACTAAATGCTACTTTCTTGGTCTTCATTCCTAAACATGTAGGAGCTATGGATTTTGAAGCTTTTAGGCCTATAAGCCTTTGCAATTCTTTCTATAAAATTATCTATAAGGTTCTGACTTCAAGGCTTTTGACTATTCTACCTTCCCTAATCTCTCCTCAGTAGAATGGCTTCATTCGTGGAAGGTAAATCCCCGACTCAATTATTAGGTTTTCTTCTTAAACTCAACATTTTGAAAGTCTATGATCGTGTTGACTGGGACTTCTAGCTCAAAATTATGAGGGAATTTGGATTTAGCAATAGAGTCCTTCAGATGGTTGGGCAACTTATCTCCACTGCTTCCATTTCTATTATGGTGAACAGGTCCCCTTAACATTTTTTTAAGAATTCTAGAGGTTTAAGGCAAGGAGATCCCATTTCCCCTATTTTATTTACTATTATGGCAGAATACCTCAAGAGGAACTTGAAAAGAATGGTTGATTATGGATCCTTACTAGGATTGAAGCCTTCTTCTAGTAAATTGGTCTGCTCCCACCAACAGTTTGTGGATGATACCATTTTGATGGGGAGATCTACAATGGCAGAAGCTAGGAATCTTTAAAAAGTCCTGGATGATTATGAGAGGGCTTTGGTCAAATGGTTAACAAACATAAAAGCTCTTTATTCTTCTTCAAAACTCTAGACCCAAGAAAAAATAAGATTGCTAGAATTCTTGGATGCAGAGTGGAATCTTTACCATCAATTTATCTTGGCTTGCCTTTGGTCCTTAAGCCTCCTGAGTCCTTTTGGAACTCTTTGGTTGATAGGTTCAGTAAAATGCTTGTTGGCTGGAAAGGAGCTCTTCTCAGCCAAGCTGGAAAAATATAGCTCCTTAAAGCTACTCTTTAGAACCTTCCAATCTATTCCTTAAGTCTTTTTAAAATCCCTTGAGCCAAGGATGTTAATTCTATTGAAAAAATTCAAAAACACTTTCTATGGTCAGGTGCAGAAGAAAGAAAAAGAATGCCTCTTATTGGCCGGGATTTTGTTTGTAGACCTAAACATTTGGGAGGTTTGGATCTTAGAAATATTAGAATGATGAATAGAGATCTCGTTGCAAAGAAAATCTGGAGAGCTTTCTCGTCCAATGGAGAATGGAACAGTATTTTAAAGAGTAAATATATGGAAAATATTGGGTCTCTCAAGACTTTGATTGACTCTCCAAATCTACCTCATGGTTTGGCTATCTAGAATGATGTGATTAGAGGGAGAGACATTATTGATTTGGAAGTCGGATGGAGCATAAGAAATAGGAATCAAGCAAGGTTTTGGGAAGATAGATGGTTAATGAAGGATCCTTTAAAATATTATGAAAGCTTCAATGGATGGGCTGATACCTGTAAGGAAATTTATGGGTCTCATGTCAAGGACTACTTGAATAATGGGGGATGGGTGAATCTGTGCTAGATTAGTTTTGAATTGGAACTAATTCAATCCTCTTTGATGGTAGTTAGGATGGGGTTGCGCCAATAGGATGATCTTCTAGTTTGGATAGCTAACCCTTTAGGAAGCTACTCAGTCTCTTCGACTATCTCTTTCTTGTCCCTTTTGCCCGCCCCCCTCTCTTTTGGGCTAAAGTTTGGATTAAACACATGAATCCTAAGGTCAACATATTATTTTGGATTCTTCTCCAGAATAAAGTGCTCACGGTGGATAATCTCTCTAAGTGTCGCATCCAGATCCCGAATCATTGTTACTTGTGTAAGGAAGAAGTTGACATTGCTAACCATCTATTCCTCCATTGTCCATATGTGAATTCTATGTGGGGAAGATTACTCTCTCTTTGGAATATCTCATGGGTGACTCCTGCCTCTATCGAAGACCTTTTTTTTCATTGGAATGCTCCCTCCTTAAATCCTACTATCCGTAGATTATGATATTTTACTTTCCCTTATATAGCCTGAGGTGTGTGGATGGAGTGAAATAATAGAATCTTTAGGGACAAGGAATCTCCAAAGAATATTATGTATGAGAAAGCATACAAGCTAGTGATGGAAAATATCAATAATATCACTTTTCATGAGAATAAGGAGGTTATGGTATGTTCTAACTATGACCTCAAGAAGGTGAAAGATTGGAATATCAAGAGTGATATTTCTAAGGCTTCTAGACTAGCTAAAAAGAACCATGAAGGTATTAGTTGGAGACGCCCTCCCAGGGACTAGATAAAAACTAATTTTGACAAGGCGGCCAAGGGAAATCTGGGGGAGGCAAGGAGTGGGGGAGTGATAAGATATTATAATGGAAAGTTTGTTGCAATGGTGGCTATCTCCTTGGGCACACAATCTAATCACCTAGCTGAAGCCATTGGAGTGTTCTAGGTAATTGACCTTGCTAATGTTGTGCATGTTTTGCACACACGCCCCGCCATAGGTAGGGACCCCCTTTTTTTTCGCTCCCGACAGGCTACTTTGCTCCTATCTTGTTTTGTGTGCCCCATTTCCAAGCCCAAATTGGTCATGTGCCTTCCAACAATCAAATCCCCTACCCAAATTCACCTACTTGGGGTATTCAAATATGAGGAGAAATGAGGTCCTCCGTCCCCTTTTTTGCCTTTTGTCTTGTTCTTGCTGTTTGGAAACATCTGTGGACCCCTGTCGGTCCGATTTCCACATTATTGATTTTGAGGCTAACATTTTGGTGGATTTGGGATGTGTTTGAGGTCCCTAAGTGAACTGCTAAGGTTTCATCAATGTTCGGTTAAGTTTCGGTGGTTCCAGAGCTTTGTCCCTCTTTGGCCATTTTGGAACATTCGGTGGCCACCTCCTTCCCCGCCTCCGGAGCCCGGCCCCTTCGTGGCCATTTTTGGGGTTCTACCTCTCTGTGGTCGTTTTCAAACATTCGGCGGCCACCTCCTTCCCGGCCTCCGGAGCCTGACCCCTCCGTGGCTATTTCTGGGGTTCCGCCTCTCTATGGCCGTTTCAGAACATCCGGCGGCCACCTCCTTCCCGGCCTCCTGAGCCCAGGTCCTCCATGGCTGTTTCTGGAAGTCTATCCCCCTTTGGCCATTTGGAACATCCGGCGGCCATCTCCTTCCCGGCTTCCAGAACCTGGGCCCTCCATGGCCGTTTCCGGGAGCCTGTCTCCTTCCCGGCTATTTTTGAACATCTGGGAGCCTGCCTCCTTCCTGATTGTTTTGAACATCCGGGAGCTGCCCTCTTCCCAGCTGTTTTGAACATCTGGGAGCCCGCCTCCTTCTCGGCTGTTTTGGCTTCCATCCACTATCTGCCTTCTGGCTTTCTTCCGCCGTCTTTCTGCCCTCTGGCACTTGCACCCTTGAAGCACACATTAATATTTATGGTGCAAATGAGGTCCAAATATGAATATCAAGATATTTTGATGATGCATGGATAGATCTAACATGGAATTTGTAGGTTTGGCTAACATTTTCCTTAACTCATGTATAAATGCACTTATGACACTTTATGTTTGCAGGAGTCAAGAAGCCTTCCATAGGTTTATCGAAGAGGCCCATTAGGGGAGTTGTCCTACCTTTTTCCAGATGATGATGATTTCTAAGGAGCTTTCCACTCAAATCAGGTGCCACCAATCCATTGATGCAAGTCATTGACCGACCTGTTTGATCCAATAAAAAATGTTGCAAGTCCACCAGATGGAGGGCAACCTTCAAACAGTCTTTGCTATAGTAAAAAGGGAAATCAGCTACAAGACAAATCTGTTGCAGCATCTAAGCACTAGATGAACAAACAGAGAAAAGACAAGAAATGCATTTTAAAATTGCTAGATAATGAGGGGTAGGTGAAACCCTATTGTAATCAAATCTAGACCATTCATTGCAAATTGATCCTAGCCATTCATTTGGGCTTTGGAAAATAATAAATAGGGGCTTGCCCCTCATTTGTAAGGGTTGGAGAGCTGTTGTAAAAAGCATTTGCAGCAATAGAAGACAACATTGCATGATTTTATGGATGTTTTCTTTGATTTTTCTTATCTTTCATGCATGGTTTTTCCTTCCATGTTAGTTTTAATGTTAGTTTCTTGAATGGAAGTGATAATGGAAATTGTTGTTTCAGTATTTGATGGATTTCTAGCTCATTTTTTTTGTGGTTCATTGATGATGAGTCACTTTGCAAAGCTAGTCTAAGCTCTTTACTTCATTACTGCAACTTAGTTCAATTACATGTGCATGTGTGTGTGTGTAATCTAAAAATCTCCAGTCCTTAGAAGATTGCACTGGTTTTGTGTAGCTGTAGGTTTCTCTTGGTCAAGCAAAACTCAATTTAGGAAGTTTGTCTACTTTCTAGCAGCCACCATTGTTACTGTTCATTTGTAGCTTAGGATTATAATAGCTTTCTTAACCCTTCTCTTTTGTTGTTCTTTTAATCTTTGGTTAGATTAGGATCCAAAGCATCACCATGAAGCTAAATCAAATGAACTTGATGAGTTTTAGCTTGTTGTTTTGAGTGGACAGCCATTGTTCATTCACTTCCAGTAGTTTGAAACTGCATTTGCAAACCCAACTTCCATGCTTTGTAACTCATCCGTAAGACTGCCTTGTGATTCCAGCAAATCACATCTAACAACTGAGATATTCCAAGCACTGTCAAGACCTGACATTAGAGACCTTGGGATATTGTTTTGCAATTTGATTGTGGAAGATTATCTTTCAAGAGAGGTAGTGCACCTACACACTGCCTATGTTGAAAAGTGCATAAAAAACACATCAACAGAAGTAGCGCTAGAAGGAGGGAGAAGGAGGGCTAACACGTTGGGAATGCAAAGTTGAAGGTTGCAAGTGATTCATTTTATGCCCTCCTCCTCCTAACGCCATCAATAGAACTAGCGCTAGAAGGAGGGCTGACACATTGGGAATACAAAGCTGAAGGTTGGAAGTGATTCATTTTATGCCCTCCTCCTCCTAATGCCATCAACAGAACTGGCGCTAGAAGGAGGGCATGACAAGTTGAGGCTAAATCAAAAAGTGACCTTTCAAGAAGAAATCTGAGATAGGGAGATCTCTTTCAATGCTAAAAATCAGAAAATTTTGACGGCGAAAGAAGTTCAGTCAAAATGGAGCAGCATGCACAAATTGACATTACTCAACTGCATGCAAATTTGAACAAGTCACTTAAGAAGCCATTACAGCAATTCACGTTGGCAGACAGATGTTAGATCCATTGCACTCATAGGCACAACGAGTTGGGGTGTCTCACATTCTTGAGCAAAATTGAAAGGGTATTGCAGGGAGAAATTCTCTTTTGGGAAATCTATCAGCCTTTACCCCTTGCAGACTCAAAGGAAGAATTGAAAACCATGGCAGCCAAGGCATTCAAGGAGATGATCCAAGAACATTTGAGCAGCAAGGATGGACCAAGATTGGAGGAAGTACTAATGGCAAGTTGGTGTAGATTTCACAATGCACCACATTCAAAATTTATGTGTCCATCATGTGACAACATCATTGCTCAAGCCAAGGGTTGTTCGAACAAGTTGGAGCAGCCAACTCCCAATGAAGAGAAGTTATCCCCTGAGGAAAAATAGCTGTCAGCATCTGGAGGACATCACATTGAAGATGAACCAAGAAACTCGATACAAGTTGATGTTGGAGTAGCAGACATCGAAGTTGAAAATCAGGAGGAAGAGACAGATTTCACTAGGATAGCAAGATGCCTTGGTGAAAATCTGATTGAAATTAATTTAGAAGGCCTTCCCTCCACCAATCAAGGGTAGTCCTCCACTCTAGAAGAAGAGCAATTGGTAGGTGACGATGAACCAATGAAGTCTATAGCCGTGCATGCTGGGATAGCCAATGAAGATGCTGAAGATCAAGAAGAAGAGGAGGCTAAAAGCCTTGGGGCAGCAGAAGGAGATGGTAAAAGCATAAGAAAAATTAGATTGAAAGACCTCTCCATCTATAATGACAGTGATAAAAAATCTAAAAATGTAGATTTGGAGGAGTGGGAGCAACCACTCACTACGGTTGTCTACCATCATGCTTCTTTTTCAAGTGATGAGGAGGACGTGATCATGGATAGATATGACCAACTAGCCTCTAGATTAGCAAAGGATTGGTCAGAGCTGAAATACCAAATCAATTTGGAGGTGCTACTATTGCCAAATTGGTGTAGACTTCATGATTCATCACACTCGGAGTTCGCATGTGAACTATGCCAAGAAGCCATGAAACAAGTTAGAGGAAAAGTAAGGCAGCCAAGTGCCCGACCTCCTCTACTTGCTACCCATATCGAAAAAGAAGACCAAAAGTCTGAATCAAGTGATGACTCAGTTGAAGGTAGTCCTCAAGAGGATGTTGGGACAACAATAGAAGAAAGACAACAATGCAGTCTCAGACTTCCGAGCGATGAAGTAGATCAAGTGGGAATGCTATCGACCAGTCACCAAGAATTTTTTCCTCTTGAAGAGCAGTTGTGTACCATGGACGATGGGATTTTTGGCGAGTCTTTGGAGGGAAATTATGTAGTAGACTTTGGTCCCCTTGTTGAGGTGCCATCGATTGATGACTTCTTTCCATTGGGAGCTGCACTACAAAGGTATGCTCATGTTGAGGAAGAGCACATCCCAGAAGATGACAACAATGAATACATACTCCTTGAGCCCATGAACAATGATGCACTAGAGTTTCCGAGGAGCTACTTCTCCATTTATAGTGATAGTGAGCACGAGGAAATGAGTCAACATCATGATGAGATGCATGAACATCAAAAAAAAGAAGACAAAGGCGGAGATGCTAAGATAATTGCTAATAGAGATGAAGCACTCAACTGACTACAAGATGCAACTTGGAGTCCTTCCGCCATGATCGTTGTTGATCCTCCTTCATATTCAGATGGATCCAATAGGATAGATTCGCATATGTCATCATCCCATGACATTGAACATCATGAAAATAAGGCTGACACCTGGGAAAGGAGTTGGGACAACATGTTGTCCCTTGAAGACAACAATCAAGAAGAGGTTTGGGCAACGGAAACCTAGGCATATGAGGTGTACTTCCTCGAGGAACAACCAGTGGAGGTTGTCGACTCCATTGGTGGATTGGAAGAGTTGTTTGCTGCCCCATCCTCCCAACCTTATGCCAACTTAATGTCCAAAGTGTTGCACCCTCCATCGTGCCTACCTGAGGCTACCAATGCAACGATCAAGGATGTTATGCTTGCTCTCGACTGTCCAATGCTGCCACCTCCATGTGACGACATCTAAGTTTTATCCTTCCTTGCCCCTATCATTTCTCATAACTGCACTTATTATTTTGATTATGGGAATGAGGGAAAATGAACATGTTTGTGGATTAACCACAGGTTCAACGAGCCTCCTCAATTGCTGATTTTTTGTGATGACGTGATTGAACTTGAGTACTGCAATGGTGAATTTCTTTTTTCAGAATATAAAGATAAATTTGCATGGTTAAGAACGATAATGATTGCCTGTTTGTTTGTGCATGCTTTGCAAAATCCAATGAACGTTAATGTCAGCTCGCCCTACCTGAACAAAGTGCTTTGTAAATATCTTTGTACATAGCTCATTTTTGAGTAGTATAGGTTTCTTGTAAATATTTCACTTTCCTTCTTTCCTTAGGTTAGTTGATGTGTGTAGGTTGCTCACTTTGTAGGTTGTTTGCTTTCGTTTCTTTTCATTTTGTTGCTACTTTGCTTGGGGTCCCTTTGCTTTTAGCGTAGCACATCTGTGTGCACAACAACCATACTTATTTCCTAGGGTTGTTCTATGTATTTCTTTGTCAAACTCTAATCAAGTCTTTAGAGTGGATGGTGAAGGTCTTCTGTTAGTGTCAAACAATATGGGTGTTTAATTCGAAGAAGATAAGTTGTTGGTTTAGTCTGACTTTCACGTATTCTGAAATCTTATAGCTCTTACACATCTTAAGAATTTGACGGTCACTATAGAGCCTTTTGTGAAGTCTAGTTTATTGAAAAATTTAAAATTCTGCTCCAGCGGCACTGTGATTCTCAGCCCTGAGCATCAGTTTCAATGCTTGCTGGTTGAAATAAAAGAGCTGAAAAGAGAAAAGAAAGAAAGAAAGAAAACATTGAAAATTAAAAGAAAGAGAAATTTCAACTTTTCAGGGGTATTCGAGCAACTCTACCGGGGCTATGGACACCTAGCCGGCAGTAGAGCAATGTTCAGGAGAATCACAACGATAACCTCATCGGGGCTATGGACGCCTAACTGGCAGTGAGGCAATGTCTCGGATGCTTTTGGAGTTAGAATAAACTGCGTAGCTTAACTGAATGGAGCTTGGGTTCTTGTAGCAACTGAAGGATGGGAATTAACGCAATTGCACACATTTGGATTTTCAGCATACTGAAGGTTGGGTTGGCTAATGGTTTTGATCCTTTGGTTGGGCGTCTGGTTTGTTTGCCCTAGCGTGAAGGTCAGAACCAGAGATTCTGGATTCGTGATTCCAGTTTGTCATCAAAATGCTCTAGAGCATTTCCCTAGCAAGTCGCCATTTGTTGTGCATGTTTTGCACACACGCCCCGCCGTAGGCAGGGACCCCCTTTTTTTTCGCTCCTGATAGGCTACTTTGCTCCTGTCTTATTTTGTGTGCCCCATTTCCAAGCCCAAATTGGTCATGTGCCTTCAAACAATCAAATCCCCTACCCAAATTCACCTACTTCGGGTATTCAAATATGTGGAGAAATGAGGTCCTTCGTCCCCTTTTTTGCCTTTTGTCTTGTTCTTGCTGTTTGGAAACATCTATGGACCCCCATCAGTCCAATTTCCACATTATTGATTTTGAGGCTAACATTTTGGTGGATTTGGGATGTGTTTGAGGTCCCTAAGTGAACTGCCAAGGTTTCGTCAACGTTTAGTTAAGTTTCGGTGGTTCTGGAGCTTTGTCCCTCTTTGGCCGTTTTGGAACATCCAGCGGCCACCTCCTTCCTGGCCTCTAGAGCCTGCCCCCTCCGTGGCCATTTTTACGGTTCTACCTCTCCATGGCCGTTTTGGAACATCCAGCAGCCACCTCCTTCCCGGCCTCCAGAGCCTGGCCACTCCGTGGCCATTTCCAGGGTTCCGCCTCTCTGTGGCCGTTTCGGAACATCTGGCGGCCACCTCCTTCCTGGCCTCCTAAGCCCGGGTCCTTCGTGGCTGTTTTCGGAAGTTCGTCCCCCTTTGGCCATTTGGAACATCCGGCGGCCATCTCCTTCCCGGCCTCCGGAACCCAGGCCCTCCGTGACCGTTTCCGGGAGCCTACCTCCTTCCCGGCTATTTTGAACATCTGGGAGCCTCCCTTCTTCCCAGCTGTTTTGAACATCCGGGAGCCCGCCTCCTTCCCGGCTGTTTTGGCTTCCGTCCGCTGTCTGCCTTCTGGTTTTCTTTCGCTGTCTTTCTGCCCTCTTGCGCTTGCACCTTTGAAGCACGCATTAATATTTATGGCCCAAATGAGCTCCAAATATTAATATGAAGATATTTTGATGATGCGTGGATAGATCTAATAGGGAATTTATAGGTTTGGCTGACATTTTCCTTAACTCATGTATAAATGCACTTACGACACTTTATGTTTGCTGGAGTCAAGAAGTCTTCCATAGGTCTATCAAAGAGGCCCATTGGGGGAGTTTTCCTACATTTTTCTAGATGATGATTTCTAAGGAGCTTTCCGCTCAAATCAGGTGCCACCAATCCATTGATGCAAGTCATTGACTGACCTGTTTGATCCAATAAAAATGTTGCAAGTCCACCAGATGGAGGACATTCTTCAAATAGTCTCTGCTATAGTAAAAAGGGAAATCAGTTACAAGACAAATCTGCTATAGCATCTGAGCACTAGATGACAAAACAAAGAAAAAATAAGAAATATATTTTAAAATTGCTAGATAATGAGGGGTAGGTGAAACCCTAATGTAATCAAATATGGACCATTCATTGCAAATTGATTCTAGCCATTCATTTGGGCTTTGGAAAACTATAAATAGGGGCTTGCCCCTCATTTGTAATGGTTGGAGAGCTGTTGTAAAAAGTATTTGCAGCAATAGAAGACAACATTGCATGATTTAATGAATGTTTTCTTTGATTTTGCTTATTTTGCATGCATGGTTTTTCCTTCCATGTTAGTTTTAATGTTAGTTTCTTGAATGGAAGTGATAATGGAAATTGTTGTTTCAGTATTTGATGGATTTCTAGCTCATGCTTTTTGTGGTTCATTGATGATGAGTCACTTTGCAAAGCTAGTATGAGTTCTTTACTTCATTGCTGCAACTTAGTTCAATTACATGTGCATGTGTGTGTGTGTAATCTAAAAATCTCCAATCCTTAGAAGATTGCACTGGTTTTGTGTAGCTGTAGGTTTCTCTTGGTCAAGCAAAACTCAGTTTAGGAAGTCTATCTACTTTCTAGCAGCCACCATTGTTACTGTTCATTCGTAGCTTAGGATTAGAATAGCTTTCTTAACCCTTCTCTTTTGTTGTTTCTTTTAATCTTTGGTTAGATTAGGATCTAAAGCATCACCATGAAGCTAAATCAGATGAAGTTGATGAGTTTTAGCTTGTTGTTTTGAGTGGACATCCATTATTTATTCTCTTCTAGCAATTTGAAACTGCATTTGCAAACCCAACTTCCATGCTTTGTAACTCATCCGTAAGACCGCCTTGTGATTCCAGCAAATCACATCAAACAACTGAGATATTCCAAGCACTGTCAAGACCTGACATAAGAGACCTTGGGATATTTTTCTGCAATTTGATTGTGGAAGATTGTCTTTCAAGAGAGGTAGTGCACCTATGCACTGCCTGTGTTGAAAAGTGCATAAAAAACACATCAACAACTAATAGAATAAAATTTTAAAATATATGGATTAAGAGTGATTCTAAAAACATTATAGAGTGTCTCCTAGGAAATTCCACCCCCTCACGGACCATTAAACATTGGATAGAAGAAGCTATATCTTTATTATCCAACTTTGATAAGTTTAGAATATCCTACATCTTTAGGGAAGTAAACAGCGTGGTTGACTATTTTGCTAATGAGGGAGTCAAACAAAATGGGTAGTAGACGTGGCTGAATCTTAATGATCTGGGAGTTGATGTCAGAGCCTTAATAGATTATGATATCACTCATGGAAAAGATGCCACATTTAATGATGATTAAGAAGGATAATTCTAGTTACTATGACATCATTCGATACGATGGTGGGGCCATAATAATCTCTACAAGCTGTAAGAGTTGGCACATTTTGTGGGTGCTTTGGTTATGCTGCCAGCTCTCTGTTCTATTCATTTTCCCTATGAGAAAAATAAGTAAGGTTAATGCTACAATGGGGGGTAGCAGAAAGAGGGTGGGTCTGACTAGTTGTGAGAAGCAAAAGAAAAATTTGAAGGTTTGGAAGCAAATTAAGTGGGGTGGGTTGTAGCCTTTCATTGAAAAGCTCCTTTGTCATGAACCAAAAGTTACAAAGCATTTTGATAAACATTGGAAGAAAGGTGAAATTATTCTCTTAGGGAGGAAGGTTAAGGTGGATGAGAACCTCATTGGGGAAATCACTGGTCTCTCGACTAAGAGGTTCAAGTTCTTTTATGACAGGAAGTTTTCAAATGAAGTTGTTATCAATTTTCCTAGAACTCATGAGGAAAGGAAGGAGTTGGTGAAAGTTTCCAACAGTTATTTTGATGTTGGGAGGGTCAAGAGGATTTGGAGGGAGGTCCTTAGAATTCTTATGGAGTAAATTACATTGGAGGATAGATTTACCGGAGTCTATGGTCACCATTTTTCCCTCCTCAATCATTTTTGACATAAGGTAAGGGTTTCCTTTCCTCAGTACTTGTTCTACTCCTTGAATAACAGTATTGAGGAACATAGAAAAAGATTAGGAAGAATCTAATTCTGCATACTGGCCTTATTCAGCTTATTTATGAGCATTTTAAAACCATGTCAGCCCTGTCCAATCTATTGTTGGCCTTGGTGTCAGAAGGGTATGATACTAATATTAGTACATCTTAGGACAAAGATGATTTGGAAACTGAATGGGAAGAGGAGGATCCTCCCTCCCCCAAAAAGAAAAATAAGAAAACCTTTATGAGAAAACCCTTGAACAAAAAAGATTTCCCTACGAAAACCCCCATTGGCACTTCTCAAGAGGCAAAAATTAAGAAGGACCCCCCCGTGAAAAAATTGGTTTCATATTTTGAGGACTCTCCAGAGGAAAATTTTGTTGCCTCTAAAGCCACTGAGGATTCTTATACTTCATACTCTGCCATAGACAAAGAGAATAGACCAAAATTCCTGAGAGATCTCAATCCTGATGATCACTACTTCAAGCTGGACTAGGAATTTTTGGATTATATTTTGGGAATTGCGAGAAATGGGGCTATTTACTAATTCAGGATCATTAGGTTGGTTTTTCATGATATTAATGACCTCATATTAAAAAATAGGGTCGTTACTAGCAAGCTGGATCAAATGGAAGCAAAAGCGCTTTCCCAAAATACTACTAAGGTTTTGTGGATTGTGGAAGAGAAAAGGGCGATGGTTGAGTGCATTCAAAGAATTGTTGAGTGAACAGATAAGATGAAGAAGGAAAATGAGAATAAGGTTAAGCATTTGGAAGGGAAATTGGAAAAATTAGGGAAACTATGAAAACCATCATGGAGCATAGCCATAGAGTTGGGAAACAAAATGCTACTATTTTGAGTACAATGTTAAAGAAACTAGAAAATACTCATTAGGGGTCGTTGGTTGTGGACTTGGAAGCAGATAAGGATAAAAGTAAGAAAGAGGACTAGAGCCAATCTGAAGAGAAAATCAAATTCTTTGCCTCAGGAGATCCAGGATGTGAAAAATGTGACATCGGAGATGCACAACCTTGAAGCTGAGGTTGCTAAGACTTTAAATTCCTTAGGTTAGCTTTGGTTGTCCTTGGTGCTAGCTTCGTGCTGGCTTTTTGCTGGTTCTTGGTTAATGACTGTTGTCCTTTTTTTGGGTTCCTTGTTGGCTTATTTTTCTCTAGTTTGTAAACTCTATGGTTTTGAGTCCCTGTAAAACCCATTTTTTCCTTTATCAAAAAAATGTATTTTAATGACTTATTTATTACATATTTAGGTGCATCCTACCATATGCCTTTATATAAGGATTGGTTCTTAGCATACAAAATACTTTGTTTAGTTGCAAAACAATTGAATAAATTTAATCTAATCTTAATTTAGTTATAGTTGATAAATTTTAAGATGAAAGAAGATAATGAATGCATTTTAATACTTTGTTCTTTATCTAAATTTGAGAAGTTCTAGTTATTGCACTTAGTGTCTCTATGATAGATCCAAAGATAGATGCTCTTATTGAAACCTTTCTCAATAAGTATCTAATGAAAAATTATATAGATCATAGTTATAAGAATGCATTACATTTATGGTATGGATCAAATGAAAATATATAAAAATAAGAAAAAAGAGGGCTAAGGATAAATCTAAACATATGGGAAGATTCAAACCCCTTGGTATGAGTAGGTAGAGATGTTAGAACTATGGTAAAAGGGTGCATCTAAAGAAGGAATGTAGAAATAAGATAATGAATGTTAGATATTCCTCGACTAATAAATCATCTAATGATGAAGTTATCCTTCATTAGATTCATATTATCTATTGTAGTAGCTTGTGATTTTGAGGTTAAACAAATGGATGTAAAAATTACTCTTTGGCATGGGGATCTTGAAGAGGAAGATTATATGTGATATCTAGATGGATTTGAGGTAAAACTAGGGAAATTATTTGAGAAGATAAAATAGCCTTTATATAGATTGAATCAATCAACTAAATATGCTATCAAAATTTTGATGTATTTTCTTGAATCTCGATTCTAGTAGAAGTAAATAAAATCATTATATACATTAAATGAATTGATGATAATTATAATTATTTTATTATATGTGGATGGCATTTTATTTATTATAAATAACAATACAAATATTAAGGAGATTAAGAGTTACCTTTCTAGTATATTTGACATGAAGGATCTAGAAGTGAAAATATTATTCTTGTAATATAAGATAATGGGGAATAAGTTTATTAAATTATAAATAGTTTAATTAAAACATGAATATTTACATCATTTTATGGTAGTGTTATATGCAAAATAAGAAACTAATAAGTATTAGCGGTCGCATGCATAGGCATGCAATGATCAGCTAGGGGTCTACCACAAATCGCTTTTGAGTGGGAAGTAAGGAAGGAAGTTAATTTTTGCAGTTATTTAAGTGAGTCAAAAAAAGGAAAGCATGTTAATAATTCAATATGGAATAACATGAGGTTAGTTTATAGTAGGAAGTGAATGAGGATAAGATTTGTTGAGTAAATTGGTTATGGAAATGTATAATCAAATAGTAGGTCGTGTTAGTTATTTGCAATGTATCGGTTAATTTCAATGTCAAGCAATTAATCATGAATAATTTTAATTACAATAATTCGTTTAAAGTGATTTTAATTAATTACATTTTGTAAATTAAATACAATTTAAATTTTCAAATAATTAGTTTTGGTAATAATAATAATTTCTCTCCAAAATTCAAGGTATGATATAATTTTATATGTATTTTAGTTTAATAGTTGGAAGACCTAGATGCAAATGTATATTTAACATTTTTCTCTAGGTTAATCAATCAATTGATTAATTATTATTTATTTTTCATAAGATAAAGCAATGCATTGGAAGACTAACAACCATTTGCATAAAATAGGAAATTCATCTTTGATATGCTTTTCTACATTAATTAGTGAATTGATTGATTATTATTTAATTATCTTTAAATAATGCAGTCCACAGTAGATTAAGAACCATTTGCATAGAGTGGGAAATTGATCTTTGGATTTATTTCTTAGTATGAAATTGATTATGAAAATAATCTTAGGAGAATGATGTTTTAATAAAAAAAAATTAATAGATTAGTTTTCAAAAATTAAATAAAATTTAAATTTTTAAATAATTATTTTTGTTACTAATAATCATTTTGTAAAAAATCTAAGCTATCATATAATTTTATATGTATTTTACTGTAATATAGTTGTTAGGCCTAGATGCACATGTATATTTGATGTTTTTGTCTAGTTGATCAATCAATTGATTGATTATGATTTAATTATCATAAGACGGATATAGATACTAATACATGGAAAGCTTGAAGTTGTGGATTAAATAATATTTAAAAAATCATGGAATATTAAAGAATTCTTATTTATTTAAAAGTTATTAGTGATCCCCATTAAATGAATAATTTTTTTTGCTTGTGTGGTGCTGGATGATTTATTGCTTTCATGGCTTGATAATTTTGTAAGTAAAAGCATTATTATCTATGCAGTTTTATTGAATAAAAAGGTATCCCTTGTTTTGTGGGGAAATAATGATTTATTTGACTTCCTAAAAGATGTTGTACTCAACCCATTGGAATAAGAAAGGAAGCATTCAAAGTAACTAAGTATATGTACAAAACTATCAAAGACAATGTCAAAGTAAAAATAATTAATGGTATTTATTGTCAGCCAATTCAATCTATCTATTGACATGCAAGCATTATATGGTTGGGAGTGGTGAACATTTTTTTTGGGACACCCGTGTTGAAGCAAATGTATATGTAGCATTGAATTGAAATAATCGCCATCTAGAAAATATGACGTGTGCACACTAAAGCACTTTTGGCCTACAATGTATGTAGTTAGAAATGTTATAAAATCATTGGAAAATAGCATAACTTATAATTTCATGGTGAATGCCATGAATTTTAAAGTCATGAAAAATGCCACAGATTTCATAACACTTACCTGCATGCCTTGTGGGATAAAATCGTTGCTTTTGGTTCTTCATCTCCACCATTTTAAATGAAATATCTTCTACGCAAATATGTATCCAAACATATATGATGATTATAATTATGCAGATTCCCACCTACAAAAGAAAGAAGGTCATGAGAAAAACATAGTTTCATGTTTATGAATTACATAGCATGTCATTGACTACACTTAATTGTCTATGTGGAAAGTTAGATTCTTGGAAAAATTACATTCCATTGCAAAAAAAGTGAGAGAAATAATTAATAATATTTACAGTTGGTTAACCAAATCTATTTATTGATAATAGGAAAGTTTTGTACTTATATGTGATGTTGGTGGTGTTCAACAAGAGTGAGTAGCATTGGATGAACTTGTTGGAGCAGGAAAGAATATGAAATAGACAATTTACAATATAGTAATTCCCTTGTATGTCTATTTGCTTCTATGCAACATTATAAAGGAAAACAATATAGACATAGAATAAAACAAGTTAGCATTATTTGTTGTAAATAGAAAGAGATAAAATAGGAGATTTTGAATACATGGGATATTAGCAAAGAATTGTGTATAAGTAATCTACTAAAAATGTTGAAAATAGAGTTGTGGAAACAATGAAAAATAAAATGAATAGAATAGAGTATGTCTTTTTTGGTGGACAAGTGGATGTGAGAATGTGTGTGTCTATGTATATAAGCAGCAACAAATATACGATGATAGAATTCAAAATCACTAAACCCACACTCATTGTCCTCCCTACCACATTGGCATCATGAAGCCTCATGGAGTCTAGCCAAACCCTTGAGCAAGAAAGGAAAATAAGGTCCATGGAAAATCTCAAGGACTCTTATGATATATCACACAAAAACAAAAACAAATAAATTCTAAAAACAACTATTAGAAGAGCACTTAAGAATCACAAGTAACTTGACATACACAATTTACAATAGACTAATTTCCTTGAATGTCTACTGTATCCATGCAACATTAGAAAGGGGAAAATATAGATATACAATTAAATAGGTTAGCATTATTTTTTGTAAATAGAAAAAGATAAATAGAAGATTTTGAATACATGGGATATTGGCAAAATATTGTGTATAAGTAATCTATTGAGGAAGTTGGAAAGACAACTATGGAAACAATGAAAAAAATGATGGATAGAATAGAGTATATATTTTTGGTAGATAAGTGGATGTGAGAATCTATGTGTCCATGTATATAAGTAGCAACAAATATATTATGATAAAATTCAAAAGCAGTAAACCCACGCTTGTTGTCCTCCCTACCAAATTGGCATCATGAAGCCTCATGGGCTCTAGCCAAACCCCCAAACAAGAAAGGTAGGTAAGGCCGATGGAAGATCTGAAGGACTCTTGCCATATATCACACAATAAGAAAAATAGAGAAATTTAGAAACAACTATTGGGAAAATGCTTAAGAATGATAAGTAAAAGATGGTTGGACCAAGTTGTTGGAGCATGAAAGGATGTGGAATAGGGAATTTACAACACAATAATTTTCTTGAATGTCTATTGTATGATCTGTGCAACATTATAAAGTAAATAATATAGATATAGGGTAAAAAAGGTTAGCAATATTTTTTATAAATAGATAGAGATAAAATACAAAAATTTGAATACATGGCAAGTTGGGAAAGAGTTGTGTGTAAGAAATCTATCAACAAACTTGTAAAGAGAGTGGAAGGGACAACAAAAAATGCAATGGATAGAATATAGGTTGTTTTTAGTAGAGAAGAACATGTGGGAAAATTGTGTGCATGTGTATAAGTAGCAACAAATAGGTGGCAGTGGCAGGCAGAAGCAAAAGACTCGTACTCGCTCCCCTCTTATGTGTGTCGACTAGGCCTAGGTTTTTTAATGGCGATGTGGAACATGGTAATTACGTGGGTTGTCGATGGTGGGGTTGGTGTCATTGATACGTGGAAGATGAATCATAAATGTTTGTTTGTGGGAGTGTTTATTCATCCTATCATTGTTGGATACACATATATATCTATATATATATATACATATATATAGACATACATACATATACACACATATACATATATATATACAAATATACACATGTATAGATATATATATATATACACATATACATATACATATACAGATATATATATATATACATTTATATACAAATATATATACATACACACACACAAATATATGTGTGTGTGTGTGTGTGTGTATATATATGTATCTATATCTAAATATATATATATAGTGCTGTTGGTTCAATAGTAGACTATTGTAAAAATCATTGCGTTGAGTGGAATGGAGCAACAAACGCCACTCTGATGTGCTTCCAAGGATAAATAGTGTGATGCTATCAATAGTTTGTTTGTCCACTCAAAAGCACATGAGAACGGTGTTTGGTTTCTATTCATAACCACATAAATTGATGTCCATTTTCCTCCTTACCATATTGGGATCATGAAGCATCATGGGCTCTAGCCAAACCCTCGAGCCAAAGAAGGAGTTAAGGTCCATGGAAAATCCCATTGAGTCTTACCATACACCATAGGGAAAAGGAAGCAACAGAAAGATGGGTGGTTTGAACCAAATTCTATAACATTGTAGTGTTTTTTATGGGTTAAGAAGTACATAGAAAATAGATATCCTAGTAAAGAAAAAGTATAATGGGATTTGAAGATGGTTAGAAGAAGATTGGTAAGTGGAATATATAGAAGAATGGACAATCAAGGAAGAATATGATAAAAAAATATTCACACAGCACAAGTAATGTATGTAACAGTTGACTCAATGCACTTGTAGCTTTAATTGTGAAAGATAGTAATAGTCGCATTGTCTGTTATCTGATGAAATTTATATCCTTAGCTGGTAGGATATTTGTTTGAAGTTTCTATTTCTTGAGAAGCCAACATTTAATCATGCAGTATGTGTAAAGCTTGAAACAAATGAGGGAAAAAGAATATCATGAAACATATTGATATAAGATTCAAGCTACATTGTTTCGTAGTAGATATTGAAAACAAATAGAGAAATTATATAATAGGTATTAGAATAACACTTGTTTGGTAGTAAATATCACACACAAAGAGGAAAATCATATTGAGTTCCCTAAAAGATAGACAAATACATATGCACATATATATATGTACTCAATTCCCTGATTGATATATAAAAATACCCGTATAGGCAGATATACATATGCATATCTCTAGACAAAGATATACATACATATGTATATCTAAACAGGTTTGTATATTATGTTTATGTTTATTTATGTAGACTGCGATTTTAAGTAGAGTTTAATGTGGCATGTATATGTATTTTCTATGTTGTGTAAAAATCACCACTATACAGTTATCGCATTGAATCATATAGTATTGACATGTTGATAAGAATAGAGCATTTAATTGTGAAGTACGTGTAATATATTCATAATTCCATAATGGCTCTTCTAGCAATGCAACCGAATCAATATATTTTCTTGCATATTTTGTAGTATACTTCCCCTTACTGTAACATTGAATATTGTATTTACTTCCTGCTGCGCTATTGCACCACAATACATATATATACCTATATATATATAGATATACATTTATGGAAACATATATATACATGTATATATATATATATATACATATACATCTATACACATACATATATATAGATATAGATATATAGATACATATACATACATACATACATACATATATATATATATGTATATATATATATGTATGTATGTATGTATGTATGTATGTATACGTGCATATATCGTAAAGTTGGGATCCACTATTTTCCATTAGATAATATAGAGAAATAGGCACATTGTAAGAGAACTATTAGGGAAACACTGGAGAGTGACGTACATCTGATTCTTAAGTATCATCCTAATACCTCTTACAAATGTTGCATAGACTACTTGGCTTCTTACAATATGTTGCATGATACTCTTTTTCCGTCATCTGTTCAAAGCTTCCTATAACAAACTGTTATTTTTCATTGTTCTTTTTCTTTGTAAGGAAATAAAATGTATTGGTTAAGTTGCATTGTCGACATAGCCATTGTGGTGTTGCTTGGTTATTTTACTGTGAATTCTATAAGTCATTTTACATGGGTATTTTGTATAAATGTTTTTTCCATAATATTGAATACCAAACAATGCAGCTTAAATTTCCAGTTAAGGTTGTGGTGCTATATGCATTTTGGACAGATCATTGCATCATATAATTGTTGTGATAGCATAGAGGAAATAGGTGTTGCCTTGGAGAACTGGGTTTGAATAATTGATTTGGAAAGTTGGAAGGATAGATACATTTTTCGATGTTTATAGAGTTTTGTTACAATTTACCTACTTCTCTATATGTAAACATGGGTTGGGGGTGGTGGAGTTGGTGTCCTTGATATGTGGAAGTTGAGTGGTAAGTGTTTTTTCACACAAGGGTGGAGCTTAGCAATTACATGGGTTGGGGGTGGTGGATTTGGTATCCTCAAACAAGGTAAATACAATATTCAATGTTGCAATATGGGAAAGTATACTTTGATGAAGCTATGTTGTTGAAAGAGCCATCATGGTGCTAGTTTGGTACCAGACTATTGTTAAAATCATTGCATTTGGCTCCATTTTTTAGCAGATTGTAGGGTTTTGAAACTACGGTGGTTCAAAATCTATAAGTGATTTCACATGGGTATTTTTTAAAATCATAGATGATTACTTAATTGAGATTGAAAATAATGGATACAATGTAAATAATGATTTAACTAGAAAGCCTCCAGCCGCATAGATCGATAATCTGTTTAAAGTCTCCAAGATGGATATAATGTCAAAGATAAAAAAATATAACAAGAAGACATTAACAATAATGTAATCATCTATGAAAAAAACCCATGTCAAAAAGAGTATAACCCCACAAACTTCATTAAAAATTCTAGATGTATTGCCTCATACTAAATACTATAGAGAAATAGAGAAATTGTAAAAGAGGTATTAGAGTAACACTAGTGTAGCTTGGATTCTCGATTAATTTTGTATATATATATATATATATATCCCTAGTTGGTTTTGCAACAAAGTATTGTAAAAATTGTCGACATTGGCTATGTTTCTCGGTAGGTTGTAGGGTTTTAAAACTGTTGCCCTCATGAGTCTGTAACTAAGTATAGATGGATGTTTTGCAAAAATGATTTATTTATTTTTTATATTAAAACTATTGTTGTGTGGAATCTACAAGTCATTTTGCGTGGGTGCCTGGCATTATGGTTTTATATGGATGAACAAATTGTAGTTAGATCTTGTTTCTTTCACCCTAAAATTATATGTCCTTGGGAAGGCGAAAAGATAAGTGTAGTAACATGGACAAATGTACTTTGTAGAGTAAACCATGCATTGAGCTTTTTTGTTGTGCTTGTTGCAAACATCATGTAACAACTCTTTTGCAAATTTTATATTTAAGTGGAAATTTTACTCCTAGGTAATGTAACTTGAAATTTTGATTAAGCATGTGTCATTGTGGGGAGGTTGTGCAGTTTATAGGTACTCATTGGCTCTATGAGTTCTATTTAATATGAGTTTCATGCCAAACAATGGAGCTTCAAATTTTTCGGTAGGGAGGACACTGTTTCTTTTTTTTTGTGGTGACATGGGCATTGGTAATTATGTGAGCTGGTGGTCATGGAGAATAGTGTCATCGTAATGGGGAAGGTGAATGGCAAGTGTTTGTTCACGCAAGTGCCAATACATCTTCCTGCCGGTGTACAGGGGCGGAGGATAAAGTAAATGATATATTGAATTTTGTTGTGTGGGAAATCATACTTTGATTAAGTTGTATTGTTGAAAGAGCCATTGTGGTGTGGGTAAATTAGATTTTCCAACGTCAGGGACATGCCAGTTGATGGGAACTTACATGCAATTTTTTTTTGTGGTGACATCGAGCTTAGTAACTACGTGGGTTTGCAATGGTCCAGCTTGTCGACTCAATACAGGGGAACTGAATTCTTGTGTATAATATTTAGTAACAAATAAGTGTTATTCTAATACCTTTCATACAATTCCTCTATTATAATTGAATATATATATATATATATATATGTGTGTGTGTGTGTGTGTGTGTACCTGTGTATGCTTTGAAGCATTGATTTTTAGATACAACTGACAACTTATGTATATATATATGCCTAATATGAAAGGGAAAGGCAGAAGTGGAAATTTCATGTTTGGTCACTTTCCCACGACATTGGCATCATGAAGCCTCATGGGCCCCTCGCAAACTGTGAGCCAGGTAAAGCATGAAATGCTGACCAAAAATGTGATGGAGCTTCATTATAGATCAAAGAATAGTGAAGTCACTAAAAAAATTCTATGTTCCAATATATGTATTCATTTTCCTATAGTTTTTTTTGCTCCAGTAACTTTATATGAAAAGAGAATGCCTAGTAAAGAACTGTAGAAGATCAAATTCCACAAATGAAATACACAAATATTTTTTAATTTAGGAAGACATCAAAGAAATAGCAAAGGTTTTGTTTCAAAGCATACAATTTGTATGGGAATAACTTTATAGACATACCTGATTTTGGTATGTTTTGGAATGTATATAACCATGTAGAAAGAAAAGGGGTAAGTGTACAACTTTTTCTATGCACTAAAGGTTGTATAGCCCTACAATAAGAAAAGGGGTAAATCTATAAGCTAGTAAATTATAAATTTATGAAACAAAACTATCAAAATATATATATGTGGTTAGGTGTGTATGAAATGGAAAAAAAGATAGGGGAAAAACAACTTACAACAACAATACATCTACAAGATAGTGCAAATTCCAGAACACAAAACTTGTTAAACATCCAATCTGTGAACCAGTGGAAGTGGATGGCAGGGTCTGACCATTCTACACCCATTGAACAATGCAAGAAGCTCCACAACCACCAACCCATCCAATCAATGAAGTCAACCATTGTTGTCAAGAGGCCAAGGAAAGGCCTCACAAATTGCACATGGACTGTTATTATATATTAAGCAAAAAATGGAATATACAAAAGACTGTGTATTTCTGAAAGCAATACAAAGGAAGGAAAAAATTGTAAAGTGTTGAACAAAGAACTCTATACATCAACATTATACATATAGATATACACATACATATACATATACATATACATACACACACATATATATACATATACATACATGTACATATACATATAAATATACATATACATATACTTACAAACACACTTTTCACCCTTTGTTTATCAATTCTAGTTATTGTGGTTGCTAAATCTGCATAAACTTCAACTTTGGTGAACATTAGTAACAGTGTCAAATTGAATACAACAAATCAATCATCCCTATGAGATAATACATCATGCTTATGAATGCAAACAAATGAAAATAAAGCATCTAAAAAAAAAACATAAAGTATATATACAGGTCATAGTGGATTGGTGCTTCTTCAATGTGGAAAGAAGCCCTTTCCCAATCCTTTGCTAAGCTCCATGATGAAGATGATATGAAATTCTATGAAGATATGATGAACAAGATGCAAGATGATGTGTGTATAACAAAGACACTAAGATTGTGGAGGATTAAATCAATGGAGATGATCTCTATTTATAGCCAAGAATGATAGAAGAATGGTAAACATGGAGGATGTGGGACTAAAGATCCACAAATAGGAAGGAGCCACTTGTCAACTTGTGATAGGTTGAGGAATGAGCACATTTTGGTCAATGTTCCAAAGAGGGGGATATTTGAATTTTGAATTTGAGAGTTAAATGCTAAGTTTGACCTTTACAAGAGACATGTAAGAGCTCATAAATGCATTGTTGGATGTACATGCCAAATTGGGGGGAGATTCAAACTTGGAGAATATTCTTTTTTTATGCCAAGTTGAAAGAAAATGATGAATTAATAAATCAATAAATTGATTTATTTGTGCAAGTGGGAAAAGCTAGAGGATGTGATGGGTGATTAGGATTAGCATTAATCATGGATTTTATTAATTAAGATGAGGATTAGGGGTTTTCACTTTTGACTTAGATGCTTGGATTTAAATAAATCAAAAAGAGATGAAAAGTGATCTTAGATTTAATTAAATAAATATTCGATTTATTTAATCAAAGAGGATGATGTTAGACTTAGTCAAATAAATATTAATTTATTTAATTTAATGGAATGACCTAAGGAGATTAATCAATTAAACTTGATTTATTTAATTGATTAGGTGAATATGATGCATGATGTTAATTTCACATGTCTACATTTTGCTCCTCTTTGAAGCAATGTACTTGCTACATTGGTTCAAAGAATGAACTTGCCATGATCAAAATTGAAAAAATTTCTGATTTTTTTGGATGCCCCAGTAGAAAGAAGAACATTGGTACATTGCCCCTCGAAGAGATCGAGTGAAAAGATTCGATTTGAAGGTCAATCTCACGATAAAGAGGTTCAAGATAGACATATGGATGGTTACAATGATGATGCAAATAATATGGGTTGAAAATGCTTAGAATAGCCAATCTATATTATCCTAAACAACTTAAAATGATGATGCAATGCATGTGAGATGGATGAGATGGATGATGTGATATGCTATGATTATGAGATTTGTGTATGCTAGTGGTTTGTGGATGCAATATGGATGCAAGATGGATACATTGGTGATGTTATGTTAGCGTGGAGAGAAGAAAGAAGAAATGAGATGATGACAAGAGGATCCAACAAGTCCATGATTTGATGAGACTTTATTAGAGATGATGATGATGATTTTCTTATCAAGGATTGGGATTTTGAAAGGGCTACTTACCTTATGTTTAATTACACATGTAGATATGATGCTTCAAGGTATAAAGAACCAGGTTGGCGTTGTACCTAGTGCAATGGATTTTGACTTGAAAAATAGATAGGAGTATTCTTGTTCACACTTGACATACGAAAACCTTGCTAGGACATACCTAACAAATAAAGTATTTTCCAAGTTATTTTACAAGAACGTTCAACAAGCATAGTAGAAAAAAGTTAATGATTGATGCCCCATTCATTTCTCTCTAAATCATTTTGAGTAGACATCATTGAGAGGTCATTGGAATGAGCACAATAAGATAAATCTAAAGGAAAAAATCAAGAACACAAACAAGTCAATGTTCTTCATACCTCTAGCCAAGGGGATGTATTTTGTTTAGGATAAGAACCAAAATGATTTCCAAAAGATAATTCCCATTGTAGGAAGGATACATCCTAGGGCATGTGAGTGGATGGTGACATGTGATCTTGTTTATCCAAAGTGTTTTGCCAAAAGATAATGCCCATTGTAGGAAGGATACATCCTAGGACATGTTAGTGGATGGTGGCATGTTGATAGGTTGTTTGAAAGGCTATTTGTTAGAATCCAAGATCACCTGCATGCAAGATGGATACCTGTCACATGCAAAAGATATGAAGAACCGAAAAAGATGTTCTTTGTAAACCTCTCAGTAAAAATGCATTAAGAGAATCGATTATTACAAAGTGATCAACCCTTATGAAGGAGATCATGAAACCCTAAAAGGGAAACCCTAAATGAAACCCTAGTGTGCACACTTAATAATTAATAATTAATTATTAATGTGCCTAAGTTTACCTTAAGTAATAAAGAGGAATAAGTGACTTAATTAATTAATCAATGTGATGTAATTAATTAAGCATAATAACTTATTACTCTAACACCCCCCCTTAAGATGAACTTAGGAAGAAGCTAAAACACTAGAATAAGATGCATGAAAGAAAAGATGGTTCCCGGCAACGAGGCCTGATCAAGTACCCATTTACAAATGCAATAAGGAGTAAGAGAAGGAAAAACCTAGTGGGACAAAACCCCCCTTACAATGAGATAACATGCTGCAAAGAAGCAATGGAAGAACTCTGTAGAGTAACACTGGAACTTGATATAGGCAAGCAAGGAAATATTCTTCTGTATACTACTAAAACCAGACGAGAGTCACTGATTGACTCAAGGAATCATGATAAAGCAACAGAAAACCCGATGCAACGAAACACTCGAAAACTCCAAACGGGAACAACTCTAGAATCTATGAAGCAGCAAGCAATTATTGAAAGATGTATTACTGAAAACGAAGTGCAAAGATGCAAGATGCACTCTCCCAACTGCCAAAACATCCAAGTAATCGCCAAACAACCCATCGGGCCAAATCTGGACTAAATGATAAACCTAGGATAGATATAGAAAAAGTGCATAGACAGCAACCTAGAGCTCCTCAATACCTTTCCGACGCTTCAAACAAGGCGAAAAATGGAGATCGTGGAAAAAAGTTATGAGCTCGGAAGCATAAAAAGTACATCTAAATTCAAACAGAAATAAATGCAAGAAAACCATAAAATACTGAAAAATAAATAGGACTACTAGAAAGTGCTCAGAACCAGCTTTCTGGTGATATCTCGTTTGCCCGATTTTGATACCGTATGCCCAAGTTATGGCCAAAAGAAAAAAAATTGCTCTTTTAGGGTAAACTAGGGCTAGGAGGGGCAAGGAGGGGCCATACGGCAGATGACGTCATGCTGACGTCAGCGAGTCATGGGAAAAATTTTGATGGCCATCTAGCCGTCGGCGCAAAAAATTGGCCCCCCTGCAAAATGAAAAAAAATTGGGCCCCTGGTCCTATTGGCGACCAGGGGCTGGCAAGCTGATGCAGGGTACACAATATTCTGTGTTTGCCCAGAATATGCTATTGAAATGTCGGATATTACCCAGCCTAAACCAGAATATTCCATCGCCGGTTCAGTCTGTTGGGGGTGGAGGCTCGGCTCCCAGTCATGCATGTGACCACCGCTGCTGGAGGAGGAGCCCGCGGTAGCTGGGGAGATCGACGGCGGACTGGTGGGGGAGTGGGCTGGCGGCGGAGTTTGGGTGGCCGCCCGGTGGCCGCCAGGCGGTGGACCCCTTCTATACTGGGCGTGCAAGCACAGAGCCCAAGAAAAAGGATTTTTTTTATTTTTTTTAATTTTTGAGCCTCGATCTGTGTGCTGGGGAGGCCGTACGGCCCCTTAGAAAATTTTTTTTGCCTCCCGAGTCAACTTCTCATAAATCGACAAAACGACAGGCGTTTTTAGGGTTTTTGGCCGCTGCGAACGCGATGGCGGTGTCCGTTTGAGCCCAAAGTGAGCCAAAAAATAGGCTACCCCCAGATCTTGCAGAAAGGATGCATGTGGAGACCTTTGCACTTGAAACTCACAAAGAGGCCATATCTTCAGATTACGAACAAGCAGCTGCAGGTCTAGAGCTCTGATACCATGTTAGAATCCAAGATCACCTGCATGCAAGATGGATACCTGTCACATGCAAAAGATATGAAGAACCAAAAAAGATGTTCTCTGTAAACCTCTCAGTAAAAATGCATTAAGAGAATCGATTATTACAAAGTGATCAATCCTTATGAAGGAGATCATGAAACCTTAAAAGGGAAACCCTAAATGAAACCCTAGTGTGCACACTTAATAATTAATAATTAATTATTAATGTGCCTAAGTTTAGCTTAAGTAATAAAGAGGAATAAGTGACTCAATTAATTAATCAATGTGATGTAATTAATTAAGCATAATAACTTATTTCTAACACTATTGATATAAGGTCGATTCACATGTTTGAAAATGATCAAGAGTTTGATTTTGCATTTAAAGGTTTGTTGCTTCAATTTTGATTTTGTGTTTGAAGTTTTCTTTTGCTGATTGTTGTGATTGTTTTGTTTGTTTTGCCAAAGGGTGAGTATGACGATTTGTTTATTATGGATGATATTATTGCAGGTGAGAGAAAAATGGGATAGATGAATTTTTTCAAATATTTGGATTTTTTATTTATTTTTTGAAATGTTTTGAGGTTGTTTTTGGGTTTTTTCAAGATTTTATAAATGTTTTGATTTTTGAAATTTTCACATGTTTTTTTTTTGGATTTTGATGTTTTATGATTTTTTTTGAATTTTGTGTCTCGGGGGCTCATCAAAGATTAGCCTTCCCTACGTTTAAGGTCAGAGATGATGTGGTTTGGATTCCATGTTTTTAATGTTTTTCTGACTTTTTGAGTGATTTTGGATTTTTTGCATGATTTTGACAATTTGGATATGGGTGTGTGTGACAATATCAGTGATTTGTTTTGTGATTTTGTTGAAAACCAAGCTAAGGTTGATTGATCAGATTAATGGATTGATGATGATAACATTATTGAGGATGCACAACAATGCAAGGATAGTGTTAAGCAACACAAGGATATCCCAAGATGATGATTTTTTTGATTGGATTTGATTGATCACGATTGATGAAGCTTGATTTGGAACAAAAGTTATTTGAATGATTTGATGTGACGTTGAAGCACAGTTAGATGTGACTGATAGTGATTGTTTGGATTGATGTTCAATGTTCAATGAAGCTTGATAAGGAATGTCTGCTCACCAAAATGTGCCATTGGTTAGTGATTTGGAATCTATTTGCTTATAAGTGGTTGACCAATTTGATTTTACGTTTTCCAATGTTTGGATCACCACATATGTTTGAGGATATAGATCAAGATTTATTTTGAAGAAAGATGTAAATATTTGCCCCAAGTGTCTAGCAATGTATGAAATGTTATGGATAGATGCCTGGATAGGTGTATGGATGGATGGATATGGCAAGCATGCAAAGGATGCAAAGGATTATCTTGTGATAAGATAAGGTGTTTAAATAGAGGAATGATTTATTGGATAATGCTTCATGGCTCAGATAACGTTGGGATAGGATAGGATCAATGAAAATGACTCATGTCAAGATGTTTACCATAAGCCAGCATAAAGTGTGCACATAACTTTTTCAAGATCAAGATAGTTTGGACTATGGATGCAAATGGATAAAGATGGATTGGATAAATGGTTCATGGATGAATGGATTTATTATGGATAAGTTGGATAAAATGTTGGATTTATTATGGATCAAATAAGATGCTTTCACCGAAACTAGCACATGTAGATGGTCGATTCCACACATGATGCCTATTTGCTAGGTTTTCATCATGGTCTTGCCCAAAGTGCCACTGAAGTGGTTTTCACTAGAGGATGATTTTTCTCTTTACTGTTTCTAATTTTTTTTGGATATTTTTCTTTTTGATTTTTTTGTATTTTTCTCTAAAATATTTAAAGCTCATGCTAAACCACAAGGTGTTGTTGATGTAGATGCTTTTTTCATGATGTGCCATTGATAGCCTACTTGAAGAAGTTGCTTTGCTAAGATACATGCACTTGAATGCAACTTTTGGGATTCCTGATCTGCTTTATCGATACTAGAGTTAACTTTGTCTTTGTGTGCACATCGCAATAGAATTCCTTCTGAATCCTTATGATGAAGGGTCATTTCCAACACATGGTCAATGTGATAATTTGATATCATGTGTGGAGGCATGGATGGAGTTTGTTTAGGAATAAAAGATGGATTGGTTGATAGTTTGGAATCTTTGACTCTCCAAACTTGGGAAGATGAGCAATGATGGGTAAGAACGTGTGCATGGAATTAGGACCAACTATTTGATACACTTTGTACATCGCTTGAAAATCCTACTTTTTCTTTTGTGGACATCTTTGATGGATACTTTTCCTTTTTTTATTTTTCCCCATAGTTTCTTTGACTGATGGAGTTTGATAGGGATAATCTTTCTTTATATTCTTTGGTATCCACTTGTATTTGATTTGTCCTTCATGCTTCTCTACTTCTTTTACTTTGATAGTGTTCTTTGTGTTGTGATTCAAATCCTTCTTTTCACATTGGTCCCAATTCGTGGATGGGCTGATGGGTGGATGGGGATTCATGATGTGGCTCATTGTAGTATTGACATCAGTTTCATCATAAGGATTCTGTGTGCTCCCTATGTTGACGTTTTCTTGAGACATAGTTTCCCCCAGTATTGTGGTAGTGGCACCTTCGTTCCTTGATTCTTCTTGTTCCAAGAGCTCTTATTTAGAATGAATTCTCTAATAAATGACCATTGTAGATGATGTTATTGGAATTTTCTGCTCTGCTGACTTCAGAATATCATGTTTTGTCTTACTTGTTTCCTTGAGTGGATAATGTTGGATATCATCATTCATGATATCCTCAATATGAGTTTGGGATATATCCGATCATGATGCTGACAACTCAATTTGACCGTAGGAATCAATAACCTTCTTTTTTGTGTAATAATGTCAGGAGTAAAGGAATCTTATTTTGAATGAAGATCATCTACGTATCCATCTATAGAAAGCATCTCATGGGTAGATGGAGGAGTATGTGTTATGGGGATATGAACATCATTTGTGACATCTTGTATAGATAGGAGAGTGTCCATTAGATCATTGTAGTAGCTTGGAGATACAAATTCTTGATCTTGATTAATTTTGGGATTGCTTCCGACATGCTTTGGATAAGGTTTCTAACATGGGTCAGTTTCAAAGGATGGATTGCTTACAAAGGGTTCTTGGACATCATCATTAGGAATAGTAAGTGGTTCAATATCCTCTTGATCTTTGAGTGGACTTGGATCAAGTGTTGAGTTGAGGATTCCTTCAATATCTGTAACTATGAGGTCAAAGGGGGTCAACATGTCTTGGAAAGGACTATTGCTAGACTTTGGTGAAAGATTTTGATCATGCTTTGGAATAAATTTTTGAGATATGTCCTATAACTCATAAGGCGATGTAGAGACATTTTAAATATGATCATTCATTGATGGATCATGCATTATTTCAATAAGATCAAATAATCCTAACACTCCTTGAAATAGATCACTAAAAAGTGGCTCTTGATGTATGGCGAGTTGATCATTAGATGGGGTAGAAACATCTTCAAGGTGCTCATTGATGGATAGATCTTGATCATTATTTTCAACAATTGTGGTGGAGGGATTTTTAATGTCTTTGACCATAGGGTCAAATGATGTTGACGTTTCTTGAATTGGATCATTGTTGGGTATTGTTGGTGGATTTTGATCATGATTGAAAAGTGACTCTTGATGTATGTTAATTTGATCGTTGGATGAGGTGGAAACATCTTCAAGGTGTTCATTGATGGATAGACCTTGGTCATTGTCCCCAATAGTGATTATCTTTTGATCAATAAGGTCTTGGATGAGATTTTTGAGTCAAATACAATCTAATGTTGTGTGTCCCTTTGTTTTTTGGAAGCCACAAAAGTACTTCTCATTATACCCTAGTGGTTTACCCAAGGGCTCTTGATAATCCTCATAAACAGGGAGTTTAATGAGATTTTCTTGCACCAACTGTTGCATGATCAATTCGATGGGTCCCCCAAGTGGTGTGTATTTTTGTTTGTTACCTTGTGATATTTGACCTTGTGGTGATTGATTTTGGATACGTGGTGATTAGGTTTGTTTTTGATGTTGTTGATCTTGGTATCCAACTTCTTGACATTGGATATATTTTTCTTGATATGGTTGTGGACACAATTCAATGCTTTGATGACATTGATTAGCCAATGGAAGGGTGTATTGATTTTGGAGTGAAGATATCTCTTGGCTCAATAATTCAATTAGTTTGGCATGTGAAGCAAGTTTCTCTAGCGAAATTTGATCTTGATTTTGAATTTGACTTGTTTGATTTGGATTTTATTCAAGCAGATTTGGGATGTACACTTGTGGTGTTTGCATGGGATCATGGAAAAATTGATTTTGGACAATGTTCTAACTTGGGATGATGTTTAGATTTGGCATTATGGGTTGAAATTGAACATTGTTGATGTTGGGAATTGTGTTGCCTTGATTTAGGTAACTTTGATTCTGCATGGTGTTACCTTGACTTGGAGTCGATAACATCTTGTTTGGACTTTGAACAATATTAGTATGATTTTAAAACATATCCATCCCAAATTTTACCAAGTTTGGATTCAAAACGTTCATGTTTTGTAAAGTTAGACTTGGTATATTCACATTTGGCATGTAGGGATTTAATGGGATGATGAACTATTTGCTTGAAGATTCATGCATTGATTGGTTGGTTGATAGATTTGTAAGTTTGGACTTGGATTTAAATCTTTCATTGGGAAAGGTGTTCCAAATATTTTGACTGGGAATACTCACATTTGTTGTATCATCGAGGTTTGTAGGAGATAATGATCCCATGTACGGATTGTATAGATGTGAGTGTTGATAATCAATCAGCATTGTAAGGCTTTGAAAGTTTAGTTGACTTGGATTACTCATGATGTATGGATCAAGTTTATATTCCATGTTCATCTTGTGTTGAGGTCTAGTCCGGACCATAAAATAAGGATCAATTTTCAAGAATGTAGGATGTGAACCTCTAATTCTTTGGATTGATCTAAACTCTAGGTAGAAAAAATAAAGTCTAAGATTGTAAGGATAAAAAGGATGGTGATGAGATATGAAAGATGGATGATTGGTGAATGATTGGAACTCTTAGGAAACCTTGAAGAGGATACTAAACTTTAGGACTTGGATTGATGTTTTGATTTGATTTAGGATTGGTTTGATTTGATTTGGATAGTGAAATCATAAACTCTAAGTGGTTGGATGTTTTCCTAGAGTAAAATTGTCTACAAGATGCTAAGTTGACTAAATGTGTAAAGAAGGATTCATCTAGAAACACTTAACCAAACAAGATGATTTTGATTTGATTTTTTCTTGGATTTTGGATAGTGAACTCATAAACCACAAGATGTTGGATGTTATCAAGGGATAGACTTGTTCACAAGGATTGATAATTTAACTAAATATGTGGAGAAGGATTCATCTACACACATTTAATCAAATGAAATGATTTTGATTTGGTTCAAATGATTTTCCCAAAGTTTAGCATGAGGGATTTTTTCAAGATTTCCAAGAATTGCTTGTGAGGTGATTTTGATTTTTATATTTGTGAGATGGGTGAAAGTTTTTGGTTTTGATCCTAAGAGACTTAGGGAGACTTTGTTTACTAGACCAAGATATTGAAGAGCGTTCTTTTCTCTAAGAGTAGTTCAAACCAAAAGACCAATGTGTGCTTAAAAGATGATAAAAAGATAAACAAGCACATGTGTGGGGTCTAATTTGAGTTAAATTTTCTTAATGAGTTCTTTTTATCAAAAACACACTCTTGATTAAGTTTTCAAACTGGATGTCCAATGTCCTAACTTCTTATCATCCCACAAAGTGTGTTATGTGGAAATCAAGGAAATTAAGGCAAAAGTTACCTAATGTTGACCTTAGTAGGAGAAAATTGAGATGAAATCCAAAAGCTTAGAAGCCTCTAAGGATGAGAATTCCAAGCAATAACATGTGAATTTGTTCAAGGATATTTGCTTCTCCTAAAGGGTTTGAGATTTGATGCTCATGTTGAATGTTCATTTTCCAATGTTTTCGATCAAGCAAAGTGTTTTGATTTCAAGAATAATCACAACCTTATGGATATGAAAGACTATATTTGTTGAGTCCCCACTTGGACAAGTCCAGCTATGCTTATTTTTAGTGAATGGTTAGATGCTTGACCCCATGGGCTCCCCTCCATGACACTCACTTATACGGGGAAGCCAAGCAACAACACCCATGAAACTCCCATGGCATGCTCCATTTCTACTAAAGACCATAAAAGTGTGGGGCGGCTTCAGAATGATTGTTCTTGCACCAACAAATAGATCAAGGATTTTGGCCTTTCTACAACAAGGATTTTAGTTCAGAATTTTCAATCGTAGGAGTTGACCCAGTGTGGCAAGAGACCATTTTTTCCCTTCTTGTTGAAGTCAACCGCGTGATACTAGCGTTTACTCCAATACCCACATTTGTATCTCAGCTGGAAATACTCTCAGGTTTAGAGTGTTACCGGTTGATTTGATCTCTTGGCTGAGTAATTTTTCTCCAAGGCAGGCCCTCTAAGATAAACAAAAGTGAGTAAACACATTCATAGTTTGATAAACCTCCATTTAGAAACAAAGGGAGAACACATGCAATAGGTTTACTCACACTCACACAATGTTTTGTTCAATTTTTAAACCCAAAATGAAGTGTGGAGGTGATCACTTTATTTCAACCTAAGATCACCAAAAAGGCCTAGGTAAGTGCACCAAGATGGTTCCCAAAAGGGGGCTTAAGTGGCCACTTTTTTTTCTGAAATCAGGAAATACTGACCTTGGACATGAGATTGAGGATAGTTACACTCAAAATTTTGAGATGGAACAAAAACAAGGATCGAAGTGCTCCGAGTCTACTTTCTAAACTACTAATTTATTTTTAAAATGGTTGAGATTAAGGGGTTCAAAAGAGGGACGTACACAAATTGGTGCTATTTTTGTCAGAAAACATAACACAGCAACTCTTGTACGACCTGAGCACGGTGAACTTTTTTGTAGTATTTTTAAAATCGCTATGGTCAAAATTTAGCTAACAGTATCTAGTTGATGCATGATTTTTCTGATAATTTTTTAATGAATATTTGATTTTTTACTAATTTTCTAAGTGGGCACTTCCTAAAAAGAAGAATTTTGGCCATGCTCCCCTAGAAATTTTGGAAAGTAATAGATTTTTTTT
>VDFB02047144.1:9191565-9270665 GCA_007258455.2 Sequoia sempervirens | reverse complement strand
CCCTCTCCCTCCTACTCGCTCTCCCTCTCTTAGGTCTCTCTTTCTCTCTCAACCCTCCCCCTCCTACCCCCTCTCCCTCTGTTAGGTCTCTCTCTCTCTCAACCCTCTCCCTCCTACCCCCTCTCCCTTTGTTAGGTCTCTCTCTCCCTCTCAACCCTCTTCCTCCTACCTCCTCTCCCTCTCTCTCTCTCTCAACCATCTCCCTCCTATGTTGGAAAAATATGTCTCAATCCCAGAGGTTGAAACCTCTATTGGAGTGAAGTCGATGTGACATATTCTATGTCTAGCCAATTAGCATATTTGTAACCTTATGTTTTTTACAGGTCATTGTGACCTTGCAGAAGTCTTGCTGAATGGTTACACGTTGGATTCTTCGGTGTGACATGTTGTGTTCGGTATGTTCTTGTACCGCGTGGAGATCTCTGGCCGACATGTTATACATATCGTTTATTGGGGAGACCCTTGGCCGAAAGGCTTAGTTCAGGAAGAAGCCTCAGCAATGAAGAAAGGTCTCACCAATGGGGGAAATCTGGGAGTCTTCACAGTGACACAATGACTTCGGTATGAAGTCTCAGCAACCGATAGAGAGTCTCGCTGATGATGAGGGGTCTTCAGTATAACTCTTGGTGAACGGTGGTCTCAGGGTAACTTGGAGAACTCGGTAAGAACTCTCAGCGAAGAGTGGTATGTCTCGCCAATAGCATTTGCTTGGTGTCCTCGGAGTAACATGTGATGGCTCGATAAGAAGTCTTACCGATGTGTGAACTCTTGCGGACCATTTGGTGCTCGATGTAACTAAAGGGTCTCGATGTGTAGTCTCAATGACGAACGAAAGTCTTGCTGACTGTTGATCACTTTGGAGAAAGTATTTGAACCTTAGTATGATCTCTTGGCGAAAGACAATAGTCTCACTGATGTAAGTTCTATTGTCTATGTGACTTTTGAACCTTGGTATGAATTCCTAGTGAAAGAAATAAGTCTCACCAACTGGTGGATGCACATGGATTAACATGAAGGCTCGGCATGAGGTCCTGGTGAGAGCGATAGTCTTGCTGAAGGGAAAACTAAATTCAATGCAACGGGTGATCTCGATATAACCTCTTGTTGATTGTAAGGACTCTTGGCGATATCGAATGCTGACTGTGTTGGCATAGGGGAGACATGGACAGTATCTCACCGATATGCCAACATAGCTTGACATGGTTATCATAACACAAGCGCATTATTAACCAGTAGAGATATGTTTGTTTAGGATTAAATAACACACTCACATTATCACTAAAATGGTAAAAAACCACAATATACCCATGATGTTGGCCCACATTCTGCATATTCTCCTGGTTTTACGTGTGCTCCAACAAAAAGTAGCTTTTTGGTGATTGAGTGAAGTGTGCATGCATGATTTTGAGATTCCATCAACTTTTCAATGTTCTTTCCATCACCTTTGCATAAAATAGCAGATTTTTCACATTGAGAGGCATATAATATCAATTCAAGTTTGAATTATAGTGATAATTGATATACAATTGAAATTTGGATGGGAACAAGCTTTTGAAGAAGTCAAATTTTTGAGGAGTTTGAGGAAAGAAGAAGCAAAGGCTGCAATTGGGTAGAACTCCTCTATTTGAAACTTTGCTTTTCTAGGTATGTGAAATATTTGTACATTTTCTTTCATTCTATTATGGCTTGCTTTCATTTTTGTTGTTTAGCTTATTCCATGTTGATCAAATTGTTTGTTTGTGATGCAATATCAGATTGCCAAGCCACTCAACAACATCATTTCTTTAGGGAACTTCCTTCCCAAATCAATAAAGAGTAAAAGATCAATTTATACAAAATTTTTAAAATTCATCCAAAACTACTTTTCATTCAACCAAAATCCATTTATTTCATTTCAAGTTATAAGGCTATGAGTAGCCAATTCACCATCTCCATATAGCAAACCATTTTTAGAATCAACTTTCAACTTTGTTCTTGTCATAAACAATACAACAATCACTCATCAACTCAACTTACCCCTTCAAGGAAAAAACAATCAAACACCTTTGTTCCTTAGACCTGCAATCAAACATCATCCCAACCATTTAAGATATGTTTGCTCAAATCAACACATCCATCATCCTATCTTCACTTAAACACCATTTGTAACAACAACAAGCAGAATTAGTTTAACATTATCACCAGACCTTTAAGATACCAATTTCACCATGTTTTTATTGTAATATTCCAATATATCAATATAGACACACTCTGACTACTTTGCATTCAAGAAACCATTGCCATATATTGGAAACATATGCCCAAATCATCAAATATTTCACAATCTACCTTCAAAACATTACCAAGCATAGACACAACTGTGGCATCACAAATGAGACTACTCCCAAGCACTTGACAACATTCCTTTCGTTGTTTCTACATATTCTTTGTTTTTAGCAAACAATGCCAAATATCTCTAGGAGGCCAACATTCCATCTAATCAGGTGATTCCTTTTCTATCATAATGCATTTACACAATCCCAATACAGATTCTCAGGCCTATTTTGATCCTTTTTAACATATTATAAAATTTTATACACTTATTTCACAAAATAGAGTAGAACCAACATGTTGTCTACTGGTAAAAGCCCTTAAATAGGTTAATTTATCAAAGCAAGTCATCATAGAACTACTCACTAATCCATGAAACCTGCAAACAGTCTTAGGCCATGTGTAGAAACTGACAAATAAACAAGTTTCAATATGGGAAACGCCCATCAATACACAAAATCAGTAAACATTTGATTATAGGGTGAAAATAGACCAACCATGAGGGTTTCTTTAATGAAACATTTGCAAAACCTCTACTACTCCACCCAACAATTGAAACATGCTTCATTATGTCTGAAAATTATTTTGAAATTATTTCTAAGCTCCTCTACATGTTGCTTCCTCAAACCCTACTTGAAAACACAATTTTTTTTAATGAGAAAATTTAGAATTTTGTTCATGCAATAGTATCCCGACTTCTTATTTCTATTTACCCCTGCCACACACATCTTCACATTGAAAAGACACTAAATATGATCCATTCCACCGACCTACTATCTCTACATCGATTAAATGGCTAAGAATCACTTTTTAGACTCTCTAAACAATTCTAAGAAAACCACAGACCAAGACTTAGGAAACTAAGTTCAAATTAGATTGATTATTTGAATTACAATTCCTACAACTTTCAAGAATGAAAGAAGTCTCTTTCCCTGACAAGATTGATTTTTGGGATACAAGATCTTCCTTTCTCGAGCTTACAATTCTTTTTAAAGGTGTCTAAATCAGTTGAAATAACTTCCTCTTCATCTTCATCAACCCATCCTTGCCCTTCCACAAAAAAGACTCTTCACCTTCCTGCTTTTGTGCAATTTTACATTTTTACAATAATTGACAATTTTTGTTATAAAAAAGAACTTTTCAATAATATAACCTAGTGACCTATTTCATGGTGCAAATACATTGAAATTCATCATTTAATGACCTTCACTCATCATATTTACTTGAACATTACAAATTGAACAAATTAGCCTTTTGAAGGAATTTCATGACCTAGGTGCTCTTGCACCAGTTTGTCATGTTACAACCTTACATTGTCAATGGACATTTTAAATCACACAATTTGATACACTTTCCTATTACATTTTTAAACCACATCTCTTTGAGGCATTTTGTTAAATTTAACAATTGACTTTCTTTGTGTATGCTTCCAAAGCTATCATTGAGTTATTTTGTCAAATAGTTATACAAACCAGCTTTCATTGACTTTCTTTGTGTATGCTTCCAAAGCTTTCATTGAGTTATGCTTCCAAAGCTTTCAATTAGTTAATTTGACAACTTAGCACTTTTTGCACAGGTAAAATTATTCGTCATGCCGAAGAAACGAACTGTTAAAAGGAAAAAAACTAACAGACGATCAACTCCAAGCCATCAAAGATAAAGAGAAAAAAAATGGATGAGGGAATTTCGTGAAAAGCATAAATTGGGAACGATTGATGAAAACAATCCAGTTGAAGAGGAACCTCAACTATCAAAAAGAGAAAAGAAATTGGCAGCACAAAGGGCACGAATGTGAAGATTCGTGCTAGGGGAGATGCAGATACTGTAGTTGGAGACACACCATCTACCGCAAGTGAATACGAAGGGACGCCATTAAGCACAAGCGAATATGGAGGGACACCATCTACCACAAGTGATTATGGTTGGACACCATCCACCACATCTGAAGTTGAGAGTACATCATCACTCAAAGCTGAGGAACAAGGTATGCCATCATCCCCATGTGAACCTCAAGGTATGTCTTCTATTCCACCCTTAATCGAAGGTATGCAATCTAGCCCACCTCAATTAAATATTGATGAAATTGCTAATGTTGAAATGTATGTACCTAAGAGAACACCACCTAGAATTTTGTGTAGAAAGCCAAAGTTTTTGATTAATATTGATGAGGATATTTTGCAGCACATGGAAGGTAAGATTCCAGAACGCACTTGTAGAAGATATGCTGATAAGCTTTGGAAAATTTTCTTTGAAAGGCTAAATGAGACTGTAAGATGTCAACTATTTGTTCAAATGATGCAGGGTTTAAAGTACATAAACATCATGAAGACTCTTGGGTTGAGAACATCGAATGCATCAAGTGAAAACACTATTGTGAAGAATCTAATGGATGCTTATGACAGTGTGGGTAAGACCTCATGCTCAAAGGATAGTAATGTCACCCAATGTGTCATTACATCAACTTTGGTAAGCTATCAAACAAAGAGATCTCGCCTGATTAAAAAGACAAGTGAACAAATGGAAATTAGTAGAATTTTTTTTTTCAAACGCCGTTCAAAGGCGGCAAAGAATTGAGGGCACCGATTTAAATGAATTATGGGCATTCTCAGGGAGACTGCCACACAAAGATAAAAAAGTTCTTGAAGCGTTGAGAACACTAATTGAAGATTATTGGAAGAATAATACAAGGCCATCTCCGAATCAAAGGGATGTCATAAGAAAGAGAATCGGTAGTCGAAACTGTGAGCCACATCCAAAGCATTTTTTGGATACGACTCAAACCCAATTTTTTCATAAATTTCAAAATTCTTATCCTCAAATTAGTATTTCTCAAATATTTTTTTAAATGATTAAACCTTTTTATGTCAAGATAAATCACACACGCACTACTTGTTGATGTAAACTACATATTGAATTCTCTAACCATTATGATGTTTATCGTTCTATATGTTTACATTTGCATACTAATGATGTTTTGCAGGATTGTGGCATAGAATCCCCACCAAAATCTTCAAGAAAGTTCTTATCAAAAATTTTATGTGAAATAGAGGATGGCCAAATATTCTATAGGATAGCATGCTTGGATGGTTCATGCGAGCATTGCGGTGGCTTGCAACGAATGCTAGTATGTCAACATATGGAAAGCACATATGAGGTGGGACAAAAACTAGTAGAGTTTGGGAAGTATAAAATAGTGGCATATGCTACAAAATATGGGTCTGAAGCAAAAAGGTGTGAGTTGGTTATTCAGAAGATTCCAATGTATCAGTTCATGTCCATGTTTCGTGAGAATCTAGTGTATGAGTATGCAAGGCATACCCATAGAGCCCGATGGCTGGACACACAATTAAAGCTATACAAGGACACCTTTCCTCTTGGTAGCATAGTATCAGTGGTTGAATTTGTAGATAACTACACTCTACAACCACAACGTTAGGTGTAGTCACACTATTACAACTCCACATAGGTTTTAATATTTGTGCACATAGCATTCATACATGCAGCTGAAAGTACAGAGGACGAAAGGAAGGTATTGAGGGAGTATCACTTTTATATTAGTGATGATCGTATGCATTCTCTAGAGTTCATGCAAGGTTGCTTCGAGATGTTCTATAATCATTTGGCTCAGAGGGGCATATCATATGATCAACATATAATATGGTCAAATAACTGTGCAACATAGTTCAAGAATGCGTGCATGTTCTACTGGTTGTGCAGGATGCATCTCACTACACATGCTCAACATATGTGGAACTTTTGTGAGGCTAGACATGGAAAGGGAGAGCATGACGGTGCAAGAGCATGCATGAAAAGAGCATGAGCACAAGAAGAGTTAAAGTATAAAGACAATGCACAGTTGATGGATGCAAGGTCAATCATCGAGTGGTGTAATGGTTTGATGGGTCTAGGTCATGAAGGTACATCTTCAGTTTGTAGATTTTTTTGGTTGATGGATGATACTAACATTGCACCATATAAGGATTGTTGTACACTAATAGGATCAAGTGAGTTGCACTCTTTCCTTAGCTCAAATGCAGGTTCATGGAGTATCAATACGTGTAAGATGGCATGCTTTTGTTCTTCATGTACAATGCAAGACTGGAATGATTGTGAGTTAGGGAGTGGGTTGACAAATGGTTGACAAGTTATCTTAGCCCACTTCACACGTATCGCCCTCTGATGGCATTGGAACTAACACAGATGGAATCATCGGTTCACTTTGACCATGTATCAGATCTAGTTCAACCAGGTAATATATCTACTTTGTTAGTAATTGAAATTCCATATTGTTATCTTACTTTGTACTATATTCATAATGTTGACTAATTTCAAGAGATATGCCACACATATAAATGCAGGGCATGTTTATGCAGTTATTGCAGATGAAGACAACAAAGAGGGTATAGACTATTACTTGTGTTGTGTTGAGGAAAAAAGGAAATTGGAAGCCCAAATCATTTATGGAGAAAACATTGAATACCCTATAGGCTCAGTTGTTGTTACTAGAACATGGTTGAGAAGGTACCCCATCAAAGTGTTAAACATTGTTTGTTTGAGGAATTTGACATGCATCGTAAGATTCTTCATTATTCAAACCTTGTTGTGGCATCCAATGTTTGTTTGAGCAAATATGGGGGTAGACCTTTGAACAAGACCTTGTGGAAGGTCTGTGAGTCTGACCATGAGGCAATACTTGACACAATAAAGAGTAGAGCAGACCCAGATGGTTCATTGGATTAATTTGTAAGTATATGCACAACGGTTCTTATTAATTTATACTTGTATCCATGTCAGTTTGGTTGATGCCAATGCTATCATCTTATTTTACTTTGTGTATCTGTATGTAACCAGGAAAACATTGATTGGTGTCCCCTTGCATAAAATGTAGATTTATGAGCCATCCAAGAGAATCTCAAGCAGAAAAGCAATGCAACATCCTTATTTTGATGATCTTGACAAATCTCAATTATGATTTTAAGCCATTAAAAAAGTTTGTGCGAAGCTTGATGAGGAAATTTCAAGTTATTCATTTTAATTTAACCTTATCACGACCACATATGATGTAGACATTATAAGAGTATCTCGAATTTCAATAAATTATATTCATAAGAGCATAGACAAGGGAGTGAACTCTTTGAAAAAATTCCTCAAAGAAATGTGGTCTCATGGTGATGGAATGGTATGACGAATGCCATGACACGCAAATTGTTATGGATTGTCATGGCATTCCATCACCATTGAGACCACATTTCATTGAGGCTTTTTTTCAAACAGTTTGTTTCCTTTTCCATGCTATTGCTTATTAGTACGCTTTGATAGATTTTTTCCAAGCATCCATAGCTTTTTTGGAAGCACCTATTTTAGGATTTTAGCGATAGCAACAAGGAAGTGAACTGTTTGATAGAATGCTTTGGTAAACATGTATGATAAATGTACTAGCATAGAGAAGGCAACAAACTATTTGAAAAAATGCCTCAAAGAAATGTGGTCTCATGGTGATGGAATTCCATGAAAATCCACAACAATTTTATTTTCATGTGATGCAGAGGGCATGGGACTTTAGTCAAAACTCAAAGTTTCAAGGATTACAATGATGCAATCTCAAACACTCTTCTAGGCACCTTGATGGAGACAAGCCTCAATAGTGCACTTATAACTTAGATTCTTTCCTAATGGACCCAAACCCTTGGAGTGATCTCAAGGAGCTTAAAAAAACTTTTCTTGAATGGTTTCAAATCCCCAAACCTCTGTCTTAGACAAAACTCACTTTTTGCACCTTGACTAGGCTTCTAGCCCAACTAGGCTTCTAGCGATGGTTTTTTGACTTTTCACTCAACTTACCTGAAGGAATATTCAATATAATGACTGATTCAAATGTAATTCATGATGATACACAACATATCAAATCATTTATGGCACTTGTTCTGGATCAAATCTACCAAAATATGTTGTTTCCTCAAATTTAAGGCCTAATTAGCCCACTTTTTCAAAGTAACCCCTCTCTAAACTTATCCCCAGACTATGAAACTTTCAACAGTGTTTTAAAATGTCCCCAAACCAAATATTTTCAAGGTATTAGTCTTCTTTGACACCCTCAACACCCTAAATCACAAAACCCTCAATAAATTGCTCCAAAACTAGGGCCTCTTGAAAATTAGCTTTCCCAACACTTCCAGAACCTTCTCTTGGACTTTTCACCAATAACTCAACATATCTAAACACATTCAACTCATAAATATACCCCTTATTAAGGTATATCTCCTATTGCTACACTTTAGGCACCATTTTCATGCCCTTTTCCTTGCTAAAACTTGGTGTACACCCAAGAATCTCTCTTTCCTGCACAATAAATTGTTATATCTATATAATAAATGTTAGATATGATCCATTTCACAAGTTTTCAGTCACACTCTCCCATGAAATGGATCATTTATTCATGAGGACTCTCAAAACAAGTGAAAAATCTGTACTTTTTGAGGACAGTCAGCAATATAACACAAGAAACTGATTCCCAACGTTATTCAGGTCATTCAAAAGGTTAAATGAATGTAAATACAAGTTCTTAAACCATCCAAATGAGCATGACACCAAAAGGAATCAAAGATTCATAAGAAAAACTCAAGAAAATGCAAAAAGATTGAAGTTTTTATTGATTTTCTGTAGCAGTCTGTACAACACTTGCAATATCAGCCAACCCTCCATACAAATGCTTTCTCCAGGATTATAGACTCATCCTACAACTTTTCCAACTGATTATAATTGATTTTATTACATTATTGTGATTAAAACTCCTAAAACTCACTTTTCCACCCAAAGTTGGATTTCAAAAATTTGAATTTCCAACATTGCAATTTATTAACTCCTATTAACTATAAAGCTTCCAAAACTATTACATATCATCATTCAACCTCATTTAACCTAATTAAAACATCATATACCTATTTAAACTCCTAGAACATCATTGTTCCATTTACAAGTCAATTTGGTCCTATGGTCCTTATCAGGACCCTTAGGACTTTTGATCTTCTTGTTACACTCATCCATGCCAAATGCCATTATAGGCTTCAAAATGCTATAATTGATGCTCTAGAAAGGTTTATAGGCATTCAAGACCCCTATCATCTCCTGACTCTCCAAATGATCCTCAAGGAGCTTGGGTGCTCCTGCATCATCATGGCATTCCACTACCATGAGACCGCATTTCTTTGAGGCATTTTTTTCAAACAATTCATTCCCTTGTATATGATATTTCTTACTATTATGCTATGATATATTTTTTCTAAGCATCCATAGCTTGTTCGAAAGCACCTATTTTAGGATTTTAGCCATAGCAGCAAGGCAATGAACTGTTTGGCTAAATGCTTTGATAGACATGTATGAAAAATGTGTTAGCATAGACAAGGCAGTGAACTCTTTGAAAAAATGCCTCAAATAAATGAGGTCTCATGGTGATGGGATGGCATGATGAATGCCATGACAAGAAAATTGCTATGGATTGTCATGGCATTCCATCACCATTGAGACCACATTTCTTTGAGGATTTTTTTCAAATAGTTTGATGCCTTTTCTATGCTATTGCTTATTAGTATGCTTTGATAGATTTTTTCCACAAGCATCCATAGCTTTTTTGGAAGCACCTATTTTAGGCTTTTAGCCATAGCAACAAGGAAGCAAACTGATTGATAAAATGCTTTGGTAAACATGTATGATAAATGTAGTAGCATAGACAAGGCAACTGTTTGAAAAAATGCCTCAAAGAAATGTGGTCTCATGGTGATGGAATGCCATGACAATCCACAACAATTTGCTTGTCATGGAATTCCACCACCATGAGACCACATTTGTTTGAGGCATTTTTTCAAACAGTTCATTCCCTTCTCTATGCACTATTGCTTACTATTATGCTATGATAGATTTTTTATAAGCATCCATAGCTTATTCGAAAGCACCTATTTTAGGATTTTAGCCATAGCAGCAAGGAAATGAACTATTTGGCTAAATGCTTTGATAGACATGTATGAAAAATGTGTTATCATAGACAAGGCAGTGAACTCTTTGAAAAAATGCCTCAAAGAAATGAGGTCTCATAGTGATGGAATGCCATGACAATCAAAAGCATTTGATTGTCATGGCATTCCATCAAGGCATGAGACCTCATTTCTTTGAGGCGTTATTTCAAAGAGTTCATGCCTTGTCTATGATATTGCTTACTATTATGCTTTTGATAGATTTTTTCCAAGCATCCATAGCTTGTTCGAAAGCACTTGTTTTAGGCTTTCAGCCATAGCAACAAGGCAACACTTGAACTATTTGACAAAATGCTTTGGTAGACATGTATGAAAAATGTGGTAGTATAGACAAGGCAGTGAAATGTTTGAGAAAATGCCTCAAAGAAATGTGGTCTCATAGAATGCCATGACAACCAAATGCAATTGGCAGCTACTCCTAGTTATTTGTTATGCAAAGTGAAGTAATTGCATAACTACTTAGGTTGACTTTGTAAAAACTATATTGTAATTGAAATTTTGTCATCTATCAGCATCTAGTTATTAGTTATGAAACGTGAAGCAATGCTTTCAGTTTGAAAGATGTGCAATGCAATGTAATCAATGTTATGAATATAAACTACAAAAATCTATTTTTTACTAAGTTATTGGTTTAGTTTTGGGTTCGGGATCAGGTTCGAGAACTCGGTTCACCGGTTCAGGAAAAAAATTTTTGGGGTTGGGTTCGTTTTGGGTTCGGTCATACAAAAACATATAAAAATTAGAAGTATATACATATTCGCAGTAGTAATCAAGTTCAGAATAAACCACCATATTAATAGTCAAATAACATAACAAAAATACACCACCACTTTCATAGTGAAATATTAAAATATTAGTGATCTACTCAAATGTCATGATACAAAATTATAAATTAAAGTTCAAACATAAAAATGTCAAGTGTTTACAATCAGCCATTATTGATCATTGATCAATCTAAAAAGTGTGAACATTTTTCTATGTGGAAGGAAAAGAAGAAAACAGTGTTACATAATTATTTACATTGTGAAAGAGCCAAAACCTTTTTCTTGCAGATCGTAGAAGAATCTTAGTGATTTTTTGGGTGTCCTTGCCTTGGAACGAAACTATCCTGAGCCATGAATGATTGACCAGGAACTGTTAGAAAGAAATAAGATAAATCACATGCAACTTGTTGCAATTTCTTTCCTTGGGAAAAAGGTTAAAGTTTTCTTTTTAGGGAGAATCTCCTTTAGAGTTTGAATGCATTGATAATTTTCAAGATAGACTTAGCCAAATATATCATCTAGGTTTGAAGCTTTTAGGTAAAATTTTTGCTTCTTAAAATTTTGTTCAAAATTCAAGATGCAGGCTCTCCTCCCTTAGGGAAGAGAAGGCCTATCAAACCTAACACTCTTATGCAACACTTCTTAAGTTCTTGTTGATGTAGTATTAGATGCGAAGTTTCAAAATAGGCATGGTTATATAAATTCTCATCTCACGACTATCATTGCATCAAATCAAGAATTTTCAATCCTTTATGGTCTAGACAAGAGAAGTATGGAGTATTAATGTGAATCTCTTTGCTGTGAGTGGTTCAAACATGAGGAATCTGTCTTCTACACCAAATGAGAAATATTCACAATATGTGCTAGGAAGGAATAAGTCCATAAGATCGAGTGTGCAAGAACTGAGAATTGCAAAATTGGTTTACATTTGACTTCCAAACACATAAATTTTCACACTTTTCGATGTTCACATGTAAGTCAAAAAATATATGTGCATAAGTTGTAAAGTATACACTTGAATACACGTAACTCATATCTATTGAACCATGAATTTATAATTTGAAAATATGGACACCATCGATAAAAAGATTTGTATTAAGCAAATAGCCATGTATGCATACATCAATATATGTTGATATAAGTATAAAATATAGTTACAAAATAGCCATATAGGCTTATGAGAATTCCATATAGGCATTCAATGTCAAATATATCCAATACAAAATATGTACAAAATTTCCATGTAGGAATACAACAAAGGGCTTTGTGCATTCAAAATTCATTTCTCTCCATGCTCCGGTTCAAATACAATTTTCTTTCCCTTTGCTGGGCGATCTGATGGTGATAAGTCTATCACCCATTTCTACTGTGCTCAAGGAGTGCTCTTGCTGCTCCTCCTAGTGTTTAGCTTCTGGTGAAGTTTCAACTGCTACAATAAGAAGTAAAGACATTAATATATAGAAATTACATTATAAAAATTAATATATTTAACAAAATAATCACTTACGACCATCTCACGATCACTCTCCTCGATGGAAATATTTGCACGTCGATGCTCAGGCATGCTTAAGCCCTGTATAAACCATCCAAATAGGAATTAAACTACGAATCAATAATGGTTTGATTTTTCACAAGAACTAGTTCATCTATAACAATGAATGTAAATTGAAATTTAGCAATTTGCCTCATACCTCCCCTATCAGAGCTATCGAGGATTATATAGCAGAGGAAACACCAATATCCATTGCCCTCATAACATTTGGCGATGTTTTTGTCACCAACATCTAAAAATAAAACAACAAATTATTCAATCACAAAAAAGGTACAAGAGCGATCCATGTGATGACTTATAATGTATGAAATCTAATGAAATTTTTTTTGAGTACAAGTATCAAACAGATATATTTCTGATTATTAGTTATCAAATTTTTACTAATGCTTTGATTTTGAATGATCTATGTAATGTAACGTAAGGTCAACAATATGAATATAAACTACACAAATCTATTAAACTTAGAATTCATTACTTAAGTTCTTTTTAAATTCTATATTACCCCTGTGAACGTTTGATCAAATCTACTGGCACTCGGAGGTGTTTCCTTGAAACCTCCAACAGTACCCTGTTCAACATCCAAAATCACATATTAAAATACAATTCGTAAAACAATGCTAAATTAACACATGTAATAAATTTATAATTGTTTACTAACTCTACATACCCCACCGATAGGTGTACTGCAAAAATAAGTAGGTGGATGACTGGTGTATCCAGTCTCTACATTATGACCCTACAATTTTATTAAAATAATAAAACTAAATTAGTTAATCTTGCATTTCACAATCAAAATTTAATAAATTAAATTCAATAAACATGCTAAATTTTACCTGAGTGTCAATGCCATATGCATCATGCAAAATGTCAGCCATCCTCTCCATCCCCGTAGATGCATATGGAACCTGCATAGCACCCTCTTGAGTGTCGGTAGGGTCATATGAACAAGTCACCCCGCAAGATTGACACACATGGGTTGAAAGGCCACCACCTGAAGACTCCCCTGGATGGCGTTGTACAATAGGGTTGGTGTGATGGATGACACTCTGGGTCAAAGTTGTGATCGCCTGTAATGTCTCTATGTCGACACTCTCCTTCGCAACAACATGCATCACAATCTGCTCACGAGGCAGCCTAGCAAGAGGTCGTCTCCCTTGCCGCGTAGGATCCGGCTGTACATCAGGCCTATCCTAAGCTAACCCCCCACCTCTCCCCTGGAACTCGCTCATATCAAAATAATTTGTGGTTTGGTTCAATACAAACTCATTGTATATTTTCCTAAGAAAATATTGGGGGACTTCACAATTATTGCACAGTGGGTAATCAAAGACCATATACCATCTTTCATAAAAACAATTCTTAATCTCTTGGTGGTGGCACAAATGAATAGGAAACCTCTTTGCATTGAGGGTAAGATTTTGATTTGTTTTAGGGTCAATGAATAGAGAGCACAAATCACCTTTATTAATTTTTAAATCTTTTACTTGTTTATATGATAATTTGTTTGCATAATATGCCCTAGCTGTCTGCCTCCTATCTTGCCATCCAGATATTTGTTGGGTGATTACATCTACATTTTTTAACATGTCTTTCAATGAATTTTCTAGAAGCATTCTTTTTGTGGTTGAAGCATTTGGATCACTCAACCTACTAATAAGATCCTCAAGTTGTTTTCTATTGTTCTCAATTTCACTCCTCAAATTTTCTTGAGTGCCAAGAGGGAATTGAGAAAATGGTGGGGGAGGTTGATTTTGTTGAGGATTTTACTGTTGAGGATTTACCTCCTCTTCTTGTTGAGGATTTGGAGGATTTCCTATAGATTTAAAAAGAAACAATCTAATTTAACCTAAAAAAAACAAAATCAATTTCAAACTAACAAATTCAAAACAAATAGTAAACAATACTTACCTCCTACATCTCTTCGTCGTCGCAGTGCCATATTTGCAGACAAAATCCAACTGTTCTTGATGAAATTTGTAGAAGTACTTCCTCCTAGAATGCGAGCACAAAATTGAGGGTTTTTGGCCATGGGTAGAGCTGAGAAACAGTGAAAAGCAAGTGATACACATTTCACTTTTTTTTTCTTTTAAAAGCACATAACGCACTTGTGTTATAACGTGAGCACGTTATGTGTTTCCCCATTTTTTTCCCATTTGGCCACAAACGTGCGACCAACTTCATGCACCCACCCACCTTTTGATTCTCAAGATCCCTGTGAAGTTCAAGAGAAGTGCATATATCCTTTTCGATGGCATTAGTTTAAGTAAATAATCACAAAACAAAGTTGTACAAGTTCATTTTAAGTCCACAAAGCAATGATTTTGATTCATTTTTAAAACACCAAAAGAAATGTGAATACTTGCCTTGTTCAATTGTTAACCTTAAACGAAATCTAGTCAATTTGCCTAAAGTTCATTTTAACCCCTTTGCAATGAAAATTGAAAGCCTTAGTAAAGTTAGTTTTAGAGCCCAAAAATAAATGAGTTAGTCTAAAACAAAAAATTAAAGCATGTGACGGAAGCTCAAATAATTTAAAAACACTTATGAATTTTAAGTTTCAATGCCCAAATCCTTAACTCTGATCTTGCTTTCATTTTCGCTCAACTCCAACACTCAATTCCAATGTCAACCTTCATTCACCTTTTTCCCTTACACCTATCAAGAAAGAAAATCATGCAAGAATCAAGTTATGTTCTTAAAATCCTTTGAAGCATTAACTTTAAGAAGAACCATGCTTTCCAAAGATTTTAAAGCAAATCTTAACCATAAATGAATAGTTTATTAGCAAATCTCAAAAGCCTCTCTTGCTAACAATTTAGTCTCAACAATCTTGGATTCCATCTTTCAACAATGATTAGATACTCTAGACAAAATATTTATAAATCTGTCAGCAAAGACTAATGGATTTGTTGACACAAACTCTATTCATATTAAAAGCTCCTCTATAAATGCAAAATAATTTCTTTACCACTCCGTCCAGCCAATCAATTACTAACAACAGTAATATTAGATGTAGAGACATGCATTTAATGACAATTTTAATTCATAATGTATTTGAACAATAGATGGATAAATGAATAAAGCTTATTTCAAGAAATCTTTATTGTCTATCAAAAGCATGAACTAATATTTGTAGCAAACAAGGATTTTATTGTCAGCAAACAAAGATATAATAATGCATGAATTAACAAATCCATAGCATTAAATGCTTCAAATTTACACACAGAGAATATTTAGCCCCAAATTTTTAAAACCAATGAATGCCATAGAGAATTTATTGTTGTTTTTTGAACAAATGCATTTTGCTTATAAAAGAAAATTCCAATACTCTAAGATGAGCCAACACGCAATCCCAAAAATTAGTTAAATAAATAGTTCATTAAACCAAATACAACAGGAGAAAAAGAAAATCTTGCTAAAAGTTCACTCCCATAGAGCATATCGCATAGCTTTGTAAGGTAATCTTAGAAACCTGCACAAAAAAAGAAATTATTACATGATATTAATTGTCTAAAGTAAATAGAAATGGCACATGGGAAATAACAGGTTATCTGTGTTCTCAAATACTTGTTGACTCATTCGGGCAGCTATTCATAGGCAAATAAAACAATGTATAAAAATCGATACACAATCACTGGGGTTCTGAAGGAAGGCCCCTTTTTGTGGACTCATGGTAGGTTCTTATGGCTTGAAGGAAAGTCACAATAGTTCTCAAAGGTACTTTCTCTATGAAAATAGAGGCATCAAATAAAAGGACTCATTTGATTAGAATCCTCAAAGGCATTAAATAGCTCAGAGGTACGTTCCATTGATGCCTATATTTCTGAGATATCTGGCTGTGGATTCTATGGCTTAAATTGAGCTTGAAAATGCATTTGATTGTAAATGAATGTGTGCTCAGAGTTGAGATTTGACATTCTACAGTACACTCTTAAATTCCTCAACGGTCGTTCATCTATTCCCTAACACCATTATTTGAAAAGAGATCTTTGAGAGAAAGGGTTTTACACCATTTCTTTTCAAATGCCTCTGGCAATGAGTGCTAAATGATTTGACACATTTTTTTTTTAATGCAGGAAAGATGCCTCAACAAGAAAATAGGCAGTGTAGCACTATTGGGTATGATGCCTCAAAAGCACAAATCTATTGGAAGAATGATTTTTTCTATCAAAAATGATTTCATTGTCCCAAGAAAGATTTTTTTTATCGTCCAAATATTTTTTTGTCAGCATAAATTGATATCTAAAGTATGAGTGAATATTTAATAGACAAAGCACAAAAAACAAATATTTTACAGTCAAGAGCACAATGCAATAGAAAGTTAATGATGCAAATAGATATTATGGTTACGTGCATTGGAGCTTTGTTTCAAAAATAAAAATAAAAATACTCAAATGATTTGATAATATCACCTTAATTGATTTGAGTTAGGCTTGATGCATTTGAAAAGTTCCTTCAAGAGCTACCCTTTTCATGGAGTCGTGCAGTCATGGTGGTTTCAGTTTGTTGTAAAATTACTTCTTTGAAGAATAGATTGGAAAACATTCTTGAGATTGCTAATTCTTACAAGAAAGATGAGCGGGTAGGATATGCAAAACCTGCTCCAGGCATTGAGCTTTATCTATGCTCGTTAGATGTTACGACATTGAAAATGCTAGATAAATTTATTTCCTATGAAAATTTTGAAAATATAGATGAACAGGATGGTCTGATTGGATTTGTTGTTTGGTGAAGGAATAATATAACATCTAATGTTATGCATACAATGCCATAAGAATATATATATATATATATATATATATATATATATATATATATATATATATATATATATATATGCAAAAAAAAAGCTTGCACTATCTGGTCATATGCTAGATTCACCTACTCATCCTAGAGTCTATGAGTCTGTGCCATATGGAATTGATAGCCCAAAATATGACATAAACAATAGCTATGATAAATATCCTATTAGCAACAAGTTGTTGTTTATGGCATCTGCAAGCAAAACTATTACACATGTTGAAAATACTACATCTCATAGTGGATCGGTGCTTCTCTGATGTGGAAAGAAACCCTTTCCCAATACTTTACTAAGCTCCAAGATGAAGATGATATGAAATTCTATGAAGATATGATGAACAAGATGCGAGATGATGTGTGTATAACAAAGACACTAAGATTGTGGAGGATTAAATCAATGGAGATGATCTCTATTTATAGCCAAGAATGATAGAAGAATGCCAAACATGGAGGATGTGGGACTAAAGATCCAAAATAGGAAGGAGCCACTTATTAACTTGTGATAGATTAAGGAATGAGCACATTTTGGTCAATGTGCAAAAGAGGTGGAGATTTGAAATTTAAATTTGAGAGTTAAATGCTAAGTTTGACCTTTGCAAGAGACATGTAAGAGCTCATAAATGGCTTGTTGGATGTACATGTCAAATTGGGGGGAGATTCAAACTTGGGAATATTCTTTTTTTATGTCAAGTTGAAAGAAAATGATGAATTAATAAATCAATAAATTGATTTATTTGTGCAAGTGGGAAAAGCTAGAGGATGCATGATGGGTGATTAAGATTAGCATTAATCATGGATTTTATTAATTAAGATGAGGATTAGGGGTTTTGAATTTTGACTTAGATGCTTGGATTTAAATAATTCAAAAAGAGATGAAACGTGATCTTAGATTTAATTAAATAAATATTTGATTTATTTAATCAAAGAGGATGATGATAAACTTAATCAAATAAATATTAATTTATTTAATTTAATGGAATGACCTAAGGAGGTTAACCAATTAAACTTGATTTATTTTATTGATCAGGTGAATATGATGCATGATGTTAATTTCGCATGTCTACATTTATCTTTGTGTAGCATTGGCATTATACTCATTACCATATGACCAGTTCTAGTTAAATTTTCTTTCGTTCATCAAAAAAATATGGTAAGGGTCACTAATTTTTTCACCTCTTCTATTATTCATGTACTTGCAACTAAATATTATAGACAAATAGAGAACACTTGTCCAAGGAATTTACTCAAAACTTTGACCTTGCCTCTTAAACAAAGGATCTGCCTAAATGTTGCTCGTTGGTCAATAAGCTTTGCAAAGAAATCATAAATTTACAATTTTCAAGGAAACTATTATATAGTTAAAGTCTTTTTAATACATCTTTGACAATTTATTTTCTCACATAGTAAATGTCTTTTTAATAGCTTTAATTTTGAGTTGAGAAGCAAACTATTATATAGATTGTTTTAGGCACGATATAAGTTTATCTCTGGTGTACTTTTCATATTCATTAGACTTGGAAGCACATTTATATATTTTTTTCATTAAATTTGTTGGTGAATGACGACCAAGAACCAAGAGTGATTAGTGTTCAAAGAAACTTTAAATTGAATACAATCTCATTAAACTGATGGAATAAATAATTTATGACTCCTGATTTTCGCATAATGAAAAAACTTATAGCATTCATGTAGATTTTAAATGTAACATAAAGAAGTTTTCAACAAAAAGGAGAAAGTATATCAAATAAAACAACAATTATTGTTTTCTTTACATTAAAAGAACAAGACTACTTATATTCAAATTTGATAACTCTTGAGCAATACATTTCAACTATTAAACATATACAAGATATTTCAAATTTATATCATAATAAATTATCAATTATTAGTCATATACACGATATTTAATATATATTAAAATATATTGTCAACTATTGGCTGTATAGAAAATATTTGAAATATATACCAAAATAAATCATTTAGTTGTCTTTGAAATTCTAATCTATGTAAACATATCATATAACCATCCAACTAATTTGAAATATTTGAAAGAAACAATCAAAGAAAAATTGATGCAACACGCAATAATAAAAAAGATGGGAGGTCAATAAATTTCCAAATATGTAGATGCAAACATCTAGGTATATATTATGTCCATATTTCTAAAACAAAAGTCTTAGCATAACATAGTCAAAATTTAAAAGTCAAAGCTATGAGAAATGATCAGAAGTGCAAAAGAGCAGTTAAAGCATAGGGTGGCTAGTGGAGCCTTTTTCTGGAGTAGGAGTAGATATCTTCATTATTTCTGCAAGCAATAGTTTACACTCTGCTTTGAAATCAACTTTCATTGCTTTGACAATTGTTGTTTTTAGCCGATCCTTAGAATTATAATTTTTTGTTCTAATCAAAGCAGTAAAGATATATGTTTTACAAATAAGGCCTTTAATAATAGCAATAGGATCTGTTGTAGAGTAAGAGGTGTCTTGCAATGTGTAGAGGTCTTTTTTTGGGACTTGTAACAAACTAGTGGCAACTTCATAAAAAACAATACACCAAAGGTTGCCTGAATGGTCTTGAAGCTTTAACTATAGAAGATAACGATAGTTGCATTCCTTAATTTCCATTTGACAAAAATCACAAAACCAAACATCAGCACAAGGGCGTGTGCATTTCCTTTTGCATTCTTTACCATTAACTAACAAGGGGCAAGCAAGGTAACAAAAAGACTTAGTTTTTGCAATTTGAATGGTTGCTTTAAAAATGGCTTCAACAGTTTCTACCAAATGGAGGCAATTGTTTAAGATAAATGCAATAGTAACTCTATCATTTGAAGGATACAACCTACGAGCTGCAGAAGAAGTTGAAGCCACTTGGTCAACTTTAATTGGGCCCTTGGATCTAAGAGTGTGTTTGCCTCTGGAATAGAAGGGTTAATCTCAAGGATTGTTCCTATCGATGTGTTGATAAATTTTCCATTAAAGTATCCTACACAGCCACCGTGGATAGCAACAATGAAAATTTCACCAAAAAGGTACATCCATTCCAAGGTATCACCTTTTTCTTGCCAACTTGGGCCCCACAAATTAACATCAATGAAAGAAGTGAAGCCATCATATAGTTTAATGGTTCGTTGGATTGTTTTAGTTCCATTTCTCCTATGGACAATTAAAATGTTCTCGACATGCACTACAATGCCAATAATATCAATGAAGTTGTTATCACTATAGTTGCTTATGTCACTAACTGGCACAAAAGATTTTTTTTTTTTTTTGGGATAGGAATCTCATCTTCACATTGTTTTATTGTTGATTTTTCATTGAAAACAATCTCAAGATTACTATTTTTAAATTTATTGAATATTTTATTGGCTTCCTTGACCAATCCCCTTGATATTAAATAAGTCAACCCCACCTCAACTCAACCATAATGCAATTCAGCAATATCATCAAAACAAGTAATACATATTTATGTCCCTCCATATCTATAATGTCAAAACTAAACAGTTGCCCTTCACCTCCTTGTTTTTGGAAATGATGCATCTCCCTAATATGTGTTACATGCCCTTTCACTGTCCAAACATTTTGATAATGTTCAAATCTTCAATAGGGATGACCTTTGGAGGGTTGTTTTGTTTTTTAGGGGACAATTGCAGACCAAATTTAGGGGCCCATTTAGAAGGAGAAGGTGAGTTAGGTGCAAACATTTTCTCTTCTTTATGCTTGAACAAATACCTAGGGGTCCCAATAATTTGACAATCAGGCATAATTGCAACTAAGTTGGATATGATTCAGGCCCTGGAAAAAAAATCAAAATAATATATTGGATAAATTATATGAGACCGTCGAAATGAAAGAGAGAAATTTTTAAGATATACAACAAACAATGCATTCCACCCTAAATCTTGGATATTCCTACAGACGTAGTCTTTTAAACATAAAAGGTACCCTATTTTCAAGGCACCTGTAAACAACATATCGTTGCATTTAGTAGGGAGGGTTCCTATTTGCAAATGGTGGCCATCAAACAAGACAACCTTGTATTGTTGAACCTGCCTTCATCATCGCCAATTTTTTTGTAGGATAAAAGTTGAAGGAGAGGAGAGGGAACAACATCACCAACATTTATGTAATGAATTGCAAATAGAATCAAAGCCAGATGTTTCTTTGTAGCCTATAAAGACAAGTGTAATGAAGAAAAATGCACATCATCACACCAAATGGATAGAACAAGTAAGAAAGATGAAGGCTGGAAATAGATACATTTTTATGTGGTATAAAAGATCAATGCATGTGTACTTTCATATCGATATCCTCTACTAGGGCCAGCCATATATGTATACACCTAAATTCCAATCAAGCAGTAACAACAAGAATGGTAGGAAACAATAAGGGAAAGTTTGCAGCAAGGACAACAAAAAAGTAGGGTAAAATTACATAATCAGAGTCTACAGGTTAGTGAATGGAATCCTCAAAGCTGGACTCCCTAGCATGATTTGTAGAATCTGACATCAAATCAATTTTTGGGGGCTCTAGAGACCCATCCACGGACCCTAACTCCATAGACATAGTTCTGGAACCTTTTAGAGGCAAGGAATCTTCCAAATGTAGTTGACTAATTGGCAGCTCTATACCATAGTAAAAAATCAAAGATTAATGTATTCCAACATTTAATGCCAACTAGTGGAGAACTTAGAATGCAAACAATTTTCTTTCTATATTTCTATAAACACCTATATGCAAACATTTGTATATGTTGCTACTTGTTGCCTTCATCTTTTTTAATAGAAACAATGGAATATAGAACAAGAAGAATGAAAATCCTTAAGTACATATATGGGTTCTATTTTTCCTCTGTCTAGGCATTTTGAAAAACACAAATAAGTAGATATATATATCCATACATGTACACATGTATATATTTATCTATACATACAACAATATATCTAAATGATAACATATTCCATCCAAACAAACTAAGCTCGTTAAAGATTACAAAATAGTCCTTGTTACAAGAACAATAGAATACTCTGTTACAGGAAGTTTCAAATAGATGAGTGGAAAACAATATCATGAAAGTTATTGATAGTTAATGAAACCTGTTAATAGAAGACAACCAGCCTATGCAACAACTTCCTTGTAAATTCTAGTTCCATAATCTTTTGTGCAATACTTATTCACCAATGAGAAACATTTAGGAATATCTTTTGTTGAAGAGACAAGCTCCACATTGTAATGGCTATTTCAACAATGTAATCCAAACAATATATTTTCTAATGCATTTTGCATTATACTTTCCCATACACATACACACACACACACATATATATATGTGTAGATTTATACATATACACATATATATAAGTATGCAAATATATATTACACACACACACATATATACATACATACATATATACATACACACACACATATATACATATATATATACATACATACATACATATATACATACATACATATATATATATATATACACACACATATATATCTACTCTACATTCAAGGTCCACTATGTGGCACTAAATATTATAGAGGAAAACAAAAATTCCAACAGGATTATTAGGAAAACTCTCAAGAACCACACAAATTAAGATAGGAGTGATTGTATATATATGGATATGCAGAGGGTTTCTTATATATTTGAAGTTTGCATTGGGATTTTCGTTAGCCAAGTTGTGAACAGGATTTGTCATACAATAGTTGTTTCACAATTTCTCTATTGCTCTATAATATTTAATTCCACCCTATGCAGCTCACATTTTATGTGTAATCTAGAAGGAAGTACATTGATTAAGTTGCATTGTCGAAAGAGCCATTGTAGTTGAAATCTACTATTAAACTAGCAGGGAGCATGCATCTCGAGTAGGGCTTTGTTACCAAACCAACAAAACTATGCCGCTTTCAATAATGCAACCTAGTCAATATATTATCCTCACAAAACTTTTTCAAATGGATAATAGAAGGGACAAGCCACCATAATGAAGAGTTTCTTATGGTAGGAGTTGAAACAGGTGAGAAAGAAAGAATACATGCATACATACATACATACATACATATATATATAACACTACAATGGTTGTTTGAACAATGAAACTTAATCAAAGTATACTTTGCCACACTGCAACATTCAATATTGCATTTACTTCATCTACCTACATCTCACAACAATGACATAATGCATTAACCCCCGCAGAAGTAAACACTTACCATTCACCTTCCTCATATCAAGGTCACCACCTCGAGCACTACCAGACCATGTAATACACACACACACACACACACACACACACACACACACACATATGTATGTAGATATATACATATATATACATATACATATACATATATATATACACACACATACACACATACATATATATATATATATACATATACATATGTAGACGCATATATACACTTTGTGCATCTTTGGTGTTATACACATTTTCTACAATTAGCCCCTTCATATCCCTCTAATTGATTTCACTTCAAATCCTTACAAAGAGGACATTGTAGATTATGAATGGCTACATAATTTATTCTTTCCTTTTCCTATATAGATTTGCACATTCATTGAGCTTCCATAGTTTTCATTTTACTTTGATGCCCACCTTATTTGTAGTATGCTAACAAATAGAGGAATTGTATAACAGTAGTTGAATTACTAGCCATTGAGTATTATAGAAAAATTGGGAAATTGTAACAAAACTATTAGTAAAACATGCATACATACATATATATACAGGTGGAAGTAGACATTTGATCTTTTCGAAGACTTTAAAATATATTTTCCTTAATCATTTTATCCATGTGCTGTGATGATGTGCATTTTCCTTCATTGCACTTATTTAATAAAAAAATAAATATAAATATGCTTCCAAGGCTAATAAATATAAAGCTAGGAGAGAGATAAAATTATATCGTACCTAGACCAATCTATATAGCAGTTCACTTGTCAATTCAAAATCCAAGCTACATTATTTGGCACTCAATATTATAGGAAAATACCTAAAGTATAAAAAGATCTATCAAAAAGACATTTACTATGCAACACCGAGCAAACTAATTTCATCCATATCTAGGTGTGTATGTGTATGTATGTATATGTTTACATGTATATATCCATGCATATGTGTACATGTGTGTATATTGATTAAATTGCATTGTCGAAAGAGCCTTCTCAAACATCAGTATAGTGCCAAAACCTCCATTGAAGATTCGAGCTACATGACCTGACACTAAATATTGTATAGAGATAGAGAAATTGTAAAAGAGCTGTTAGAACTACACTAAATAGCCACCAAAGTAATTTTAGCTCCAATATGTCAATGGTTTCATACAACCCCAAACCCTACACATAGATAGCTATAATTCCTACTATGATAGTGGTTGTAAAGCCAAAGATATACAAAGATAATCAAAATAGTAGACCAACAGTGAAAGAAAGAAGATTTAACTACAATTGCTCCTATGGTAATAGATATAAAGCGAAAGTTGCACAACCATAACTAAAAACAATAAACAAGGGCCAAAAAAATCACTCAGCCCAACTATATCTTTTTGGCAATAGGAAGAAATACAAAAAATGAAAAAGATGTATTAGAATAACACTCAACAACCAAATATTAGTAACCCTAACCATATTTTTTCCATGAAAGGAAGAAGATTTAACTATAATTTCTCCACTTGCAAAGAGCAGTAATCTCTTTCAAGTCTCGAAAATGGGCATAATACTAAAGATAGAAACATGTAAGAACACATTAACAATAACTTAATCATCTATGCAAAACACCCATGCAAACATCAGTATAAAGCCACAACCTCCATTAAAAAGTCAAGCTACATCACCTGGCACTAAATACTATATAGAAATAGAGAAATTATAAAAAGAGTTATTAGAATAAAACTAAACAACCACGAATTTTTTTTTATCTCCAATATGTCAATGGTTTCATACAACCCTAAACCCTACACACAAATAGCTACAATTCCTCCTAAAGGTAATGGCTGCAATGCCAAAGATATACACAGATAATCAAAACAATAGACCAACAGCGAAAGAAAGAATATTTAACTACAATTGCTCCTATGGTAATAGGTATAAAGCCAAAGTTGCATAGCCATAACTACAAAGAATTAACAAGGGCCACAAAATCACTCACCCCAGCCATACCTCTTTGATGATAGGAACAAGATTTAATTGCAATTTCCTTGAAGCCACATTTAATACAACTCATAAACCCAATACATAGAAATAATCTCTAGAAAATGAGTACAACCCCAGACTTCACTAAATATTATAGAGAAATCAAGAAATTGTAAAAGAGGTAGTAGAATAGCACTCAACAACCAAAAATTAGTAACCTTGACCATATTTTTTTGATGAAAGAAAGAAGATTTATCTACAGTATCTCCATCCCCAAAGACTAATAATCTCTTTCAAGTCTCCAAAATGGGTATAACGCAAAAGATAGAAACATAAAACAAGAAGACATTAACAATACATTAATCAATGCAAAGCACCCATGTAAAAATCAATATAACCCCACAAGCTTCATTGAAAATTCAAGCTACATCACTACAAATAGAGAAATTGTAAAAGACCTACTAGAATATTACTGGACAACCACCAAAGTAATTTTATCTCCAATATGTTAATGCTTTCATACAACCCTAAACCCTACACAAAAATAACTACAATTGCTCCCATGGTAATGGCTACAATGCCAAAGATACACACAGACAACCAAAACAATAGACCAACAACATACAAATAACCAACCCTAACCATATTTTTTTATGGAAGAAAGAAGATTTAAGTGCAATTTATCCACCCATCGAGAATGATAATCTCTTTCAAATCTCCAAAATGGGTATACACACAGAGAACCAAAACAATAGACCAACAACAAACAAATAACTAACCCAAACCATATTTTTGACGAAAGAAAAAATAGTTTTGTGCAATTTCTCCATCCATAGAGAATGATAATCTCTTTCAAAACTCCAAAATGGGTATAACACCAAAGATTCAAACATATAGTAAGAAGACATCAACAATAAATAAACCATCTATGTAAACTACCCATGTAAAAGGACTTATAGATTTCGGACCACAATAGTTTTTAATCTGGCATAAAATGGTTTACGAACATCCTGCTATCAAACTAGTGATGGAGCCAAACGAAATAGTTTTTACAATAGTCTGCTATTAAACCATCATCAAATCCATAGGCAATGATTTTTACAATGCCCTACTATGAAACCAATACCATAATGGCTATTTCAAAAATGCAACTTAATCAAAATTGCTCCTATCATGATGGCTACAACATGAAAGATACACACAAATAACCAAACCATAAACCAATAATGAAAAAATTACTAAACCTAAGCATTTTTTTTATGAAAGAAAGAACATTTAACTATAATTCCTCCATAAATATAGAACGATAATCTCTTTCAAATCTCCACAATGGGTATAACGCCAAAGATAAAAACATTTGACAAGAAGACATAGACAATAAATTAACCATCCATGCAAACTACCCATGTATAACGACTTATAGATTCTGCATAACACTAGTTTTCAATATGGCATAAGATGGGCTCTGAACAGTCTAGTATCAAACTAGCGACAAAGCCAAAGGAAATAATTTTGTATCACATTTGTTTGTTGCAAAGCCAACACCACAATTATTGTTTGCACAATGCAACTTAATAAAAGTATACTTTCCCAGACTGCTACATTCAATATCGCATTTACTTCATCCTTCTGCATTTACTTCATCTTCCTCCATCGTACAACAACCACATAATGCATTAACCATTGGGTGAGCAAGCACTTACCATTCACCTTCTGCCTTTCGAGGAGACCACCTCTATTGCCGCCAACCCACATATTTTTAAAGGTCCACGTCGAACACTTACCATTCACATTCCCCGTTACGATGACAACATTCTCCACTACCACCAACCCACCTAATTACTAATGCCAACATCACCACAAAAAAAATGGTGCCCTCCCCACCAGACGGTAGACCCTCAACGTCGACAAATCCAATTTGCAGCTAGGTTGACAAAAATCCCAGCGGAAACTTCAAACAAAATAGCCTATCGGCTAATTACTTTACATATATTACTATTGTTAAAGAGGCTAGCATGGTGTTGATACGAGAAGAAGACACAAGAAGAATAATGAATGTCAAAAACATTTAATTAATAGAGTTCAAATGTGATTAATTATTTTCTTGTTAAATGTCATTGTAAGTTTATCGTAATTTTGCATGTGAAGATTCCTTCAACTATTAGAGAATCCTATTTAACTTTCTATATTCTCTCGCTAAGCTTATAAAATTTGTGTGATGACCATTTCTCTAAGTTGCATTATAATATAAAATCTTAGAGAAAGAATCCTTAATTAAAAATAAAATAAAATTAATAGGTGATGTCTTGTGTCTAGTTTTATTTATGGGAAATTTGAGTATTTAAAATTTTTTGTTTGTATTTAAGTGGAAAATGTGAATTGAAAAATATTAATTAAAACATAAGATAATGGAATTAAAAAAAAAATTAAAAACATTTTAATAAGGTGAGTCATAAAGCATGTTATTTATGGGAAAACTTCCAAGTTAAAGTTTATGTAATTTTATTTTAAATGTGACATTTAGAAATGGAAAATGTATATCGTTGATGAAATGAAATCTTTGTGTGTTTATTTTAACATAGATAAGTATGGGATTGGTTTGATTTAATATGAAGTGTCCTTAGAATTAGAAGTCATGCAAGATGAGTACCATTGTTTCCATTGTTTATGAGTGTGTTTATTTGATAATTAAATCAATGGCTCTTTCTAACCAATATATATGAAGTTTGAGATTTTACCTAAAATAACTACCAAGGATATTTTTTTGCACCTTTTTTGCATGCATAACTTGTGATTATCTATGTGTGAAGGAGTCTTATAGTCAACTTATCAAGGAGCCAATATATTGAACATCTAGTGACAACCCTTTTGGTGCTCTTATATTTAGGGTATGGCTTAATTGAAAGGATTAATCCATTTTTACTTATTTTTTCTCTTATAATTATCTTCAACAAATACCCTCCTTGGACTTCTATAGAAAAATTCATAGATGTGTTGTCTAGTTTTGTCAATGAGACCATATTTTTTTGTACTCTTACAATGAGTCTTGTATCCATCATGGAATACACCCCAATTAGCAAAGAAATGTACTGCCAAGTTTCCCTCCCAAAAGATATGCATGATTTTTACTTTGATAAGAGATTTCAATATGCTACTAGAGTTAGCAACCAAATGATTGATAGACCAACAAATATATTGAAGTTTTAGAAGATAATTAATGATATTTAAGGAGTCAACTTCCACTTCCCAATTTCGGATTCCTAGCTTCTCTTCAAAGAGGATATCTTCAAATGCCACACTAGTCTCCACAAAATTATTGGTTTGGATTCCAACGTTGACGGAGAATGAACCAACCACCCTTCCCAAATGATTTTTGATAGTTCCAATAGTAGTAGAGGCCCTAAGGTTCCCTTTCAAAACACCATCAAAATTTGACTTATACTAGGTTGTTTATGGGAAATCCCATTACACTTGGGATTATTGAATTACTGATCTCTATATGGATATCCCAAAATTAATTTTCATGTTTGAACCTTCCACCATCCTTAAATCATCTCGAGAAACGAAGAGAGAGTGAGAGAAAGAAGCACAATCCTTGAAATCAATCAAGAATTTCTCTTAAGAAATTTCCATGTCTATAACAAAACTTTAGATATTCCTTTCATGCTACAAATCCCATAATACATGAGGGGGGGAGATGTTCTTAAGAGAAGGGTTGCATAAGGGAGAATACAACAAGGAAATGAGATCTAGTAAAAGCAATAGTTATAAAAATATATATTTTTAACAAAAATATGTAAAAAAAATTAAATATAATTGTTTATAAATAGTAGTGGTAGATAATTCTAATACTTAATTTTCATTGAAATATTTACTTATGTTCTAAAAGACATTAAATTTTGGTTTACAAATTTATAATAAAATACTTTGATTATAAAATTGATATATTTTATAAGTTTTAATATAGAGTTGTGAAAATATATATTAAAAAACATTATTGCCAAACGAAAAATAATAATTTATAACTTGTTATTAGATACTTAAAGAACATTGAGTATTTTATTTTTGACAATTATATAAGAAAAGATTTGACTAATAACTTAAATATATTAGCTTGATTAATTAAATACAATCAATTTAATTAAGTTTGATACGATATTCCATAGGGTGACAATAACGACGTCACTAGAAACATGCACAGCGATGAAAGGTATGTTTCACCAACCCATTCATTATATAAATTGATCGGGACCCACATTCCATTGTTCAAAGGGTACGACATTCAAAGAAGTGATGTACTTTAAAGTATCTATGATTTTGACGGATATCATAGCAAAGCCTAGAAAATAGAACGATAATTAAATAGCATATTACGTTATCATCTTATCTACAACAAGCATCACTCTTATTATCCATAAATTTTTAAAATTATTAAACAAACAACTATAGAAAATATGCAACATACAATGAGATTTATGTTACAAAACCTTTAAAATGGTATGGATTAAACATAGTGTATGAAGAAAGGGTATTTTCATTTAACATGTGAATTTTTGAATTTTGTTTTTTTGATTTGTTATTTACTAATAATATATATAATACATTGAGATATATTCTTTTTGAGGTGTCTATTATGCTTTTATGTGAGAAATTGATTAAAAAAATAGGCACCTCAAGAAGGATATTTTTTGGCATATTTTATATATATATTATTAATAAATATATCTATGCTAGTATCATTTGCGACTATAGTGTAGAAAAAAGTAACCCTTTTTCACACTTAACTTGGGGAATAATTGATGTAAAATTAACCTAATAATGCCTTGATTTAGTGTTGTAATATGTTGTACACATTCGCATTGAATCTAGGGCCATTTTTAATAAAATGTACTTAATTTATGCCTTATTTAGGGTTTTGTAAAGTGTTTTATTACACTTTCACACTAATCTAGGGTTTCATTAATTAATTGTGGTTGATTGAGCTTAATTGACCTCTTTAATTCAAATTGAAGCCTTATTAATTATACTTTCTGAAGGATATATCTTGGCACCCAGTAATGATATGGCATGAAATTTAATTTGGCAAATTTGAGGTCCTAGAAAATGGTGCTAGGACCTATTTTCCTTTAGTGGTGAATGGGTCCTCTCCACATAGGACACCCCTTAACATTTTTGAAATGGGATTTTGATGTTATTTCATCCCACCGGAGCATGGTCCTAGAAATTTGTGCTAGGACCCATTCGCCTTTAGTGGAAAATGGGTCCTCCTCACATAGGACACCCCTTTTTGAATTTAATTATGGTGGGATTATAATGATTTTCAATCCTAGATCTGATGTCGGCTTAAAGTATTTGAATTTCGGGGTTAATCTCTATATTTGCTATAAATATGTTGTTAATTCACATAATTTCACATAGCAAGTTAACAAGCAATTTAAGACTTTCAAGAGAGCATCCTAATATTCACAAGAGCATTATAGAGCATTTTCAACGGCGTTCAAGGACAGATTAGTGAAGTTTTATTGTAGTAATTATTCAAGATCATATCATCATGTCAAAGGCATAGTGCAATCAAGCATGTTGTTGAGCTAAGATTGTTGATGTAGCATTGAAGATCTATTGCAAGCATTTTTTCACATCTAATTTGAGATCAAGATCTACGTTCTTCATGGCCACTTCATGTTATTTTGCAAATTTATATTCCAAGACAACTTCTAAGGTATCAAAAATCCATTATTTCATGTTTCATACTTCAATTTCATTATTTAATCATTTGGTTTAATTACCTAAAAGGGGCTTGAATTAGGAAAACCCTAATTCACTAACAATCAACAAGTTTTTCTCCTCTTGAATGTGTGTTTTCTAATTTATATGTTGAAGATAAATTGGAGAATAAGTTTGAAGCAAAATTGTCAAAGTTGTCAAGTTCAAAAGTTGTCATTCATATTGCAAGAACACATAAACAAGGCTACAAAATTTGTTATAGGTTTTTAGGAGCTAATCACCGAGGACCTGAGAGTGTAGAAATCAAGTAGCAAAACCCAAATCTCATTTTTGAAAACCCTAATAGGGACCCATTCGCCACTAAAGGCAAATGAGTCCTTTGTGACCTAAAAATTGCCTTCTTGCAGCAAGGTACACATCATTCTAGCCTCACAAAAATTCCATTTTCACTGCTATAACAATTATGATTAGTTTTTGATTGCCATTTAGGCATTTTGGCCCTCATGATTGAGTGAAACATCCCTAAAAAAACTTTAATGGTTTATCATATTGTTAATTGATGGTGGTAAACCCCCTATTTTTCTATGTTTCATTTTGGTGAACCTGACCTATTGAATGTTGTAATTTTCTGATCTTGGATTATTTATTTTCATCATAGGTTAGATCTTGCATATTAGATCTCATTTAGGGTTTTCTACTTTGCATTCAAATTTGCATTTCATTTAGGGTTAGAATTGCATTGTTTTGTATTCCTTAAATCTAAAAATATAGAAACAAATAAGTCATTTTGCATACCATTTACATCTCATGAATTTGTATTTGAAAATCAAAATAATATTGCATTTCAAATTATGTCTTTACATTCATCATTTTATTAAGTTTTCACATTGCATTTCTAGAAAATCTAAAACTAAAAGTTATTGTCTCATACTTGGAATTGAAAGGCATTGCAAAAATCTTGAAAATCATTCAAAAATAGTTTAAAATGTTGGAATATGGCTTCTAGTGTTGTCATTAATGGAAACCTAAGTCATTGATCCAGTCCACACTGCATTATCTGACTAGACCGGAAGACAAAGTGAAGAACATGGTATCCGGCTGAAGTTGAATCCATCAAGTGGTTTGCATTACCAGTTTATCAATTTTGGTTGTGGATCTCTTGGAAGGTCATTCAGTATCTAAAATTTCTTGTTCTCAAGTTTTTTGCTATCGCATCAAGTGGTTTACGAGTTAGGAGATCCGGTTGTTTGATTTTCTATTCAAAAATGTTGGAAGGCCGACTAAGTGAATGTTGGGTGTTGCGAATGTCTAAAGAAAAGTTGATTGACGTACTTTTGTGTTGGAGATTTTTTTTTGAGTTCTAACTATGCTATGGCCAACTTTGGTCGATGCACATTAAATATTATTCATGTTTTGAGTTGATAGTTGGAAAAGATTTTCTATTCTATTGAGGTCGACATATAGTGACTGAATTGTTGGTAGCATATATATATATATGAGATCGGTTAATTCATTTTGACATGAGTAGTGTGAGAGTTCAATATGTGTTGATGTGTGTGTGAATATCAGAAGAGAACTTAAGTAATTTTCATTTGTGTAGAACAGGATTTTGTGAAATGAATTAAGGCAGAGCAGAGCAAAGTGCAAAATCAGATAGGAGGTCTAGGATATTATCTATGAGCTTAACCGAAACTGTAATTAGGCATTTGTAAATGCTATTTTCTCAGTTCAACATTTTGTTGTTATCCAAATATTTTGTAAGGAAATGAGCCTTCTTGATTTTGAGCAGTGAGCTCTAGGCAATGTGCTTGAATGCAAGTGCATTCCCATTTTATTAAACAATTATATTTGAGTACTCAAATTGTGGATTGACCTCCACCGTGGTTTTTCTCCTAACAGGGTTTCCACGTAACGATCCTTGTGTCATGGTGTTGTGGCTTATTGTTCTATGTTGATGCATCTTTATTTTACTTGAATGTTTGAGGCACTTGAGAGAACAGATTAATAAAGTTAAAAATTGCACAACACTGATTCAACCCCCCTCTTAGTGTTGCTTGAGTCCAACAATTGGTATCAGGGCTAAGTCCCTTAGAAGAAGTTTAACAACTTGAGGTGGATCTTGGAATGTTATGGACTCTAGTAGTCTTCAGCAACAGCTTGTGGTGGCACTTGATGACCTTGATCAATCTAAAGCAAAAGTCTGGGAGTTGAGAGAAAATATTAAGGATGCTGAGAAATTCATTCAAAAGTTGAAGGATTAGATTATTAAGTCTAGGGAGAAGAGAAAGGAACTCTGTGATCAGATTAAGCAAAAAGAGAGCAAAAGCATGGATGATATTCACTTGAATCAAACCTTGAAGGAGATAGCTAAAGAATGTGAAAAGCTTGCTAAAGAAAATGCTACCCTAAAGCATGAGATGGAGTCTATGGTGATGAAGATGACTAAGGAAATTGAAGAAAGAAAGAAGAATGAGGAAAATCTTGTCCAGTCCCTAAAAGAGAGATTTGATGAATGTAGCATAATTAATGGAGAATTCATTTAGTTAGAGATTGAATTGCAACTGTAGACACCTAAAAATAGCCTAGGCCTACAAGCTTCATTTTTACCACTTTTGTCCTAGCATAATTATGACATTTAATTATGTCCTTGGTCCACATTCGACTATTAATTAAATAATTTATAATTGTTTAATTAATTCATGTCCTTTTATTCTTCATGATTATTAAATAAATAAAGTTTATTTATTTATTAAATACGTCATTAATTATCTAAGTCTTCCCTTAAATAAATTTCTAAATTTATTTAATTACCCTTCTCCAATCATTTCTTCCTAATTAATTAAATAAATAAGTTTTATTCATTTATTTAATATGTCACTAATTGTCATAATTAAATGAATGAATCAATTTATTTAATTATTGATCATATCTGCTAAATTAAATAATTGTCTTTAATTATTTAAATTAACAAAAATAATATTCCTCTCATTTTAAATAAATGAAATTATTTAAAATGTCATCACAATCTTAACTTACATTCCATTTTGGTAAATAATCTAAAAAAAGATTATTTATTTGTTTCACAAAATTCATATTTTGAGTTGATTGGTAGCTTTCTTCCAAAAATCAAATAAAGCAAGTAGGTTCTTGATTTTAATCAAATTTCCTTTTCAGTCCATCTTTTATAAATCTCACAAAGCAGGCTATCTTTATCTTCTCAATTTTGAAAATCTTTAGTTTCAAAATTAATTATCTCCTCTTTTCTCCACCACTGATTCGATTTTCTCATATGACATCTTGACCACTCACTTAAGGATTTTGCCCTAACTCTAATTAAGGATTATCAAATGAAATCTTGACCTTTGATTTTAGGTTTTTGTCAAAGGTTGATCTCATCCATCCATTCAAATTTGTGTTTTCTATAAAATGACAATTTTGTTCATAATTTGGGACTACTTGATTAATATAGGCATTATAGTCATTTATCATAGTCATTTATCATTTATCATAGGCATAGACATAATTTTACTTAAATCCTTCAAAACTTGCATGGGTCAATGGCATAGTCAAATTGCTCACACACTCGATCTGAGGGCATCAATCATACACTGCAAGCTAGGAGGTGCTATGGAGGTGATTCATGGAAGCTTCATGAATCTGGTATAATCGTTTCATTCTTATTTAGTTTTCATTGTGCTTCATAACTTCTTTGGGTTTTATTATTGTGCTTTCAATTCATTGAATCTAATCCTAAAAATAACCCTCAGTTACATTGGTGAACCTGATGTGAACACGACTTTGTTATTTACTATTATTTCCATACTGTTTTCATGTGTTTTTTTGTCATTTTTGCAAGTACAGGTATGGAGTGACGTAGTTGTTTTTTTTTAAATTGTGATGCATCGGATGTGTCGTGACACATTAGTAGACCAAAATGCCACAATCACTCTATCAAGCCGCAATCATAGTCTAGAAAGCCGTAGTTGAAATACCAAGTTGCATTTGACATACAGAGCGATGCATTCGCTCTGTCGTGACGCATTCGCCTGGTAATGTTTTCTTCTCATTTGCATTTGAGTTTTTGAGGATTTTCTGTTCTTTCTATTTTTTTTAGCACTCTAGTTTTATTTTCTATATTTTGTCCAGTAGTGGCTTTCGTGTTACTAATCGTGTTTTGCAACATGTGGCGGTTACGTTTCATGGGTCCAAGACTGGAGGATGAAACTACTAACTTGTGGTTTTGTAGCTTCATTAGTCGAAGACTCATTTCTCAAACAACATGTTTGCGATTTCTAGTGTATAAAACACTTCATTTGGTGCTTTAAAATGGATGTGTGTTTGATTCTATCTGATTGTGCTTGAAGGTGGTAGGTGATTATGCTCTCACCTTGTGAAAACTAGGTGATCAGAAAACCAGACCCACTTTATTTTTTGTTTCACCCTCACGATTTAGTAATTGAAGTATCCTCTCCCCTTGCGCTTTCGAGCGATCCTGGGTGTAAGAGAAATAGTTACTGACTCTAGAACTTGGGCTTGTTCTAGTGGGAAAAATTACTCACCCTAGGATGACTCAGACCGGTAGCACCCTAAACCCAAGGGACTTCCAGCCAGTATATAAAAGTGGATTCTTGGGCAAAACCCAAGAATCACGAGTGTGGTTCTGACGAGATGGATCTGAAAGGGGACTCTCGCCACATGGATCATGCCCCATGAATAGAATGCCCGTATTAAACACCTCTTTTCTTAGTGTCCAACCATTCTATTGGTCGTTGCTTGATATAGTATAGGGTACAATATCATGCCCGAAGACACTCACTACTAATCCCCTTGAGTAGAGATAGCAATTCTTGGGATGCCATTACCAAAAGAATATGAATTTGGTGTGCTTGAATGACATTGATGAGCCGTGGAGGGGAGCCAGTGCCACCAAAATTCTAAGCTATCTGCTCTCAAGAAGGAAAGGTGTTTATCACCAATCCAGGGTATATCGGTGGGCTATATCAAGTATACAAACCCTTGGCCTATAGGCCTTTTAGGATTGTACTTGTCTTATGTGTGATTTCTTACATTCAAAACACTGTGTTTGTCAAGTGCTTTCTGGATTCATCACATTTACAATTCTGAACAAAACATTCAACATCAGACAAACCAAATTTGCCATCAAAATGACAAGAAACTCAATTTTCACAAACTGTGTCGCATCTATCGAATCACATTCAAGTTTCTGAGATGCAATCACTCTGTTAAACTGTATTTTCCATTTAAAACACAGCATTTGTATGCATTGCAATGCATCTGAACATTACAGAGCCGCATATGCAAAACCGAGTCGCATTTGATAGTCCAAAAGCCGCAATCGCACAAACCAACCACATTCAAAAAATTGTGACACATTCGCAGCTTCAAATGATGCATTCACCTGTCACAAGTGAAACCTTGAAACAGATCCAAATCTGAGTCCACACTTTGTCAATATTTTGTCAAACACTGTTTCCAAAGGAATCCTGTCAGAAACCAATTTTGAAATTGCTCAAACTTTCGATCATTAGTTGCATTCTTCACCATAGGTTTCAGCATTCATTATTTTTAGGTGCATACATTAGACATTAGTTTGTCCCTAGGTTTCAAATCATTGCATCCTTTCGATTAGATAAATCTCAGCACCAATTCACAAACGTCATTATTTTCAAAACTAGGTTATCTTGGACTTCACCATCATTATATTTTTTAGTCATTGTCCCTTTTGTGAGATTTTTCCAACTCAAAAGTCTAGTTAGGAAAAATCACTAGTCATATTGGCCTTGTTGAATCTTGTTATTTTCATCAAATTCCTTTAGTAACCGAAATCAAAAATAAAGATTCAGTTTAGAAGTGCTTAGATATCCTTGTATTAAATTGCATTATAAGTTTAGACATTGCATATTTTATTCCTAAAAATCCAAGAAACATTACACATTCTAGTCGTCATTTTGAACTTAGACCTCACACAGTGTTATCCTTGCATTTAGTTGTCATCTTCATTTTGAGCAATATTATTTTATGGTGGAAACTAGACTCCAAAAACAAAAGAGACAAATGGAAACATCTTGACAAGACCCCATGTCCACTGTCAACAATCCCACATACGACCCAAATTGGACTTTTGACGATCCATTTGCCAACACAAAGGATGAACCTCTCACAACAACACCACCCTCATCAAATAGTCCATTTGAACCATTCTTACGTGAGGATGAATATGGTCAAATACTTGAGGAAAACTTAGAGGTAGCGGCACAAGATCCAGAGGCCTCTCGATTTGTAGAAAAAATGGTCCTATATGACAGAGACAGATATTTGGCCATACTCTTAAGTTAGGGAGCCAAATTACCTCTAGGTTTTGACATTGATACTTTGAGATCGACATCTCCTGCCAATAACGCCAATAGTGGTCAACCTCTAAAATCCACAAGCAATACCTTATTTGACACTACATCGACCGTGACTACTACTTCCAACATTCCTAACACGTCCAACTCAATAAACGCAACATCTATTGGAGGATCACAATCAACCACAATGCCCACAACATCCACGATACTGTCACAATCGGCTAGAACCACCTATGGTTCCTTGGCAACATGGGTAAGTTATTCAAATTCTCTCTATAACACGACAGTAAATTTGATGGGGGCATCATCAAGTCACAACAATCCCCCCTTGACAACTACATTAAATACCATGAGTACACCTTCGACACACCCTCTCATTAGTATCTTGCAAAATCCTTTGGTGGGAGGCAAATGACATATCTTTATCCAAGGACAACAACAAAATGTGAACACGTCAACACTATCAAATGCCATCAAATCTGAAGGGCACAATATGAACATTCCCCTTGTGCAAAACCAACAATTTGGACAAGGTAGTCAACAAACACAACCCATGACATCATTAACAAATCAAAATGTTCATGGTCACCATATTCCCCAAGTAACTACACAAATGGTTGGGGGACACATCCCAACATATGCATCACACATCCATACTCACCAACATACCCCCAACCCTAACTTTCAATACCAACAACACACCAATCCACACACATCATACATGTCCCAAAAATCCATATCCCCACAATACACCAATATTCATGCATAACAAACAGGGACCTATGGTGCACCAAGCAACCCAACACACAGGACCACAAATGACCCTATTATGGATGCCTTACAAACAAGATTGATGGGTTTAGAGAAAACTATCCAAAACATATACGTATCAGGAAAGAAATCAGAAATATCATATGATCTAAACATATACCCATTCGACATGAGCTTATACATGCCTTCATTTCCTCTAGGATATGTGTCACCCAATTTCACAAAATATAGAGGCAAGACAAACCCCATTGAACATGTTCGTGAATTTGCAACTAATTGTATGGACATCACTTATGAACATACTTGATGAGACTTTTCTCTAAAAGTCTGGCGGGTCTTGCCCTTGAATGGTTTTCCAATCAAAAGGATATCCAAACATGGGATGAGCTTAAACAAAAATTCATAAAAAATTATGCGTCCAACATCAACATGGATACCTCTATCACTAGCTTGTGCAATCTCACGCAAGAGGATGCCGGTGAGACTTTCATCCCATTCTTTCAAAAATGGAGAAGTATAGCTAGTTGGTGTCATATTGATATACCCGAAAGGGAAAAGGTTGACATGTCCATGAAAACACTTCTTGGGCCCCTAAAATATGCATTGCAAGTACATTGTTGCACAAACTTCATGGACTTAGTTGAAAAAGGGGTCAAGATTGAGAAATCCCTTATTGCAAAGGGATAACTAAGGTACGGTCCCAAAAGCAGAAACGCCAATCCACCCACCAACAAAAATAAATATTGGGTTAAAAATAAACACGTTCCAAATGACGGTGTTGTTGACGCCAAGACTGCAAACATTGTAGGTCCTGTACTGGCCTAAAAGGGGTTCAACAACAAAACAAACCAACGACATTGACACCTCCTCCCAATGTCCCTTCAAACAACTAGAGTGGCCAAAACAATCAAGGACAATACCGTCAGATGAGACAATTTCCTAAAGGTCGCACATACACTTCTTTGGGTGAACCCATTGAGGAAGTCCTCAAGAAATGCCTCTAGACTGGCGTCATCACACTTCAGGAACCAAAACCATATGACCCAGGACAATTCAAAACAGCATGGTGGGACGATAATGCATTATGTGATTATCATCGTACAAAAGGACATAAAACCTCTAACTGTCGATAATTGAAAAACCTAGTACAATATCTTATCGAAAGTCATATCATTGAAGTAGGCGGATCTCAATTCACCTCCAATTCAGATCATACTATCCATAAGAACCCACTGCAGGACCATGGTTCTCATAATGCTTCCACCTCAGGTCCACAGAATCAAGCTAACTTCACCCGAGCCAAGTACGATTACTCCAGTGGACCTATTATAAATAATGTTTGAATTGATGATGAGTACATCAATACCATTATGATCAAGAGATCACCTCAGTGTAATGCTACTACTCGAAGTGGCAAGGTCACCATAGCTAGTTCATCTCCTGCTAGACAACCCAAAATTACTATACCTGGCCCATCCACTAAACAGTCAAAACCCACCCTGACCACAAAGGAGGGGCAACCCAAAAGTCAGTTCAACCTTATTGACTAGGTAGGCAAGACTCCCATGCAAATCTCTATACTTGAGCTGCTTCGTATCTCTCCCCCGCACAAGGATATACTAGATATAAAACCCTGCAAGAGTCGTCAGTCCCCAAGGACATTGATGTCAATCAATTTGAGACCATGGTGGGATACCTCACTATGCCTCACCATGTCACCTTCTCGGATCAAGACTACTCATCACCTAAAACCAACCACAACGATGCCCTACACATAGAAACATTTGTCCACAAGCACAAAGTCAGACAGGTTTTAGTAGATGGTGGAGCATGATTGAACATATGCTCCCTCAAACTGGTTAAGGCTCTAGGATTCTCTGATGCATGCATGGACCCAACAAAGAGTATAGTGATGAAAGCATATGATGACGAAGAATGCTCTTCACATGGCATTATCTCTCTCCCTATTAGAGTGGGACCAATCATTATGGACACAACCTGCCAGGTCCTAGATTTGGAACTACCATATAACATCTTGCTCGGCCGTCCATGGATCCACGCCTTAAAATCCATTATGTCCACATATCACCAATGCCTAAAGTTTCCATTTGACGACACGAAAATAACCATATATGGAGACTTTGACCCTTTCCAATATTGTACAAACTTAAGGGGTATCTCTGAAAAACTGAGTACCTATTAACCAAGAAGCACCTAGCTCCTCGTCATCCAAATACATTGACCCATCCGCACTCACATCATCATCCACATCCACTCCATCCATGTCTTCTGCCACACCACCACCTTCCACAAGCCCTAAGGCTAAATCCACTATCAAGATCTAGGACCTCAGCTGTGGAGAATTTAAACTGAACACAACATATAGTATAACAACAATACCCAAGTCTCTAAAGGTCTACGGTAGACCATGTTTCAAAATGGAACCCCAGGAAATTTTCAAAGTTCTGCCAAAAACAGTTTTCATCAAATGAGGAGACATGAATAATGAAGACCTTACTGATATCACAGGATGGATCTATAAGGATACTGTCACACTACCCCCATTACCAGTTAAGATATATGGAAAAGGATATGACATGATGAAGGCTAAAGACTACGATGGTACTAGTGGCCTAGGAAGAAATAAAAATAGTCGAAGGGAGCCAATAGAACCTTTCAAAATACCAAAGTATCTTGGATTAGGGATTGGATTTCCCAACTATGACGATCAATGTACCTTTAGACTTTCAAGTGAGTGAGTACATGCTTCGGATAGTGTCGAGACCTCTAGGGAAACCCTCACCGTAACTGACTCCCAAAGAGTGGGAATTTGGCTCAGAACGATCCCTAAGTGATTGTTGCCTGGATGATTTTTTTGTCGAAGAGGGGGAACTGACCTCTGAACAAAGATTTTGGCAAACATTTAAAATTGATCAAGCACCAAATAGTCAAACTCCCATTACCACCCCCCATAACTTGCAAACCCCACTATCCGAATCCCATCAGTCCAACCCATCCAAATTACCAAATGACATTGATAATCATGACTCTAAGTCCTTCACCCCTTATTTTGACAACGAATATGAGACAAGCGAAGGGGAATATTGGATAGAATCCGATGTGGAGTTGGATGATGATAACCTCATCTACAATATCACTAAATTCGTTTGCATGCTTTCCGCATCCTCCTCGCAATTCACCAACACTGACAATGGCATTTCCCTAGTTTATCCTCAACTAGTCGATTGGGACCAATAGGGCTTGCCAGTCCTGGATACATTTTAGAATGATGAGGCAATTGCAGAATTTATGGGATTACGTGAGGACATACCCAATGGTGACCACAAGGCGAGATTCGCTATTGATCTAGATTGCATGCCATACTTCAGCGAGACTGCTCTATCCTCTAGTCACAAAAGTAAAAATAAAAATAAAATAAAAAATGAAACGTCTTTAGGTGAAAACCGAAAGGCACCTTTTGACGATAAAATAGTAAAAACAAAGGACGTATATGTGGGTGAAAACCTCTCTGAGATGCCTAAAGATGGAGGACTAGACTTTCTTCCTATGCAACAAGAGAAGTCAGCCATGCTTGTAGAAGATATCATAGAAGACAACATATTGACTGCAGAAGATCCCAAAATGGTCCTCTTTGCTGCATCATTGACTGAAGAAGAGAGACCAGAATTTCATAAATTCTTTGTTGAACGTAAAATACACTTTCCATGGTCCTATGCAGACATGCTGGGATTAGACCCAGAACTAGTCCTGCACCACCTACCACTATTGCCTAATGTCAAACCAATCAAGCAGAAGTTACGCAAAATGCACCCTCAAGTCGCTCTATTGGTCAAGGAAAAGTTGAAGAAACTTCTAGACGCGGGATTCATACGGTCTATTGATTATGCTGGATGGATATCTAACTTGGTGTCGATAACAAAACCAAATGGGTTGATCCACGTCTGTACAGATTTTAGAGATCTAAATAAGGCATGCCCAAAAGATGACTTTCCTTTACCCAACATTGACATCATAATTGATTTTACAATAGGATATGAGATGTTGTCCCTCATGGATGGTTTCTCTAGCTATAATAAGATTTTCATTGCCCTAGAAGACTAGCACAAAATGACATTTACTTTTCCATGGGGAACATACTGTTGGAATGTCATGCCCTTCGGTCTCAAAAATGCAGGGACCACATATCAAAGGGCTATGACCACAATCTTCCATGACATGATGCATAAAATAATGGAAGATTATGTAGATGACCTATTGGCTAAATCAGTAACCAGGAAAGATCACCTCAAGGTTTTAGACATAATTTTCAAACAACTAGAAGAATACAAAGTCTGACTAAATCCTAAGAAATGTGTCTTCGGTGTAACATCAGGTAAACTCTTGGGCTACATAGGTTCTCGAAGAGGCATTGAGGTTGATCCAACAAAATTCAAAGCCATCATAGACATGCCTCCACCCAGAAGAATCAATGAACTCAGAACTCTACAAGGTAGGGTATAATCTATTCAGCACTTCGTAGTCCAATTGGCTGACAAGTGCCACCCATTCCAATACCTGTTGCGCAAGGCTATCCCCTTTGTGTGGATAGATAAATGTCAGGAAGCCTTTCAACAAATCAAAGACTACCTACTGTCAACTCTAGTGCTCATGCCTCCCATTCATGGAAAGCCATTGATCCTATACATCTCGATGACTAATTCAACACTAGGGGCATTACTAGCCCAAAATGATCAAGAAGAAAAGGAAAGGGCTATATATTACATTAGTTGGACGTTGGTCGGGTATGAGATGAACTGCACACCAATTAAACGAGCTTGCCTAGCTGTGGTCTTTGCGGCACAAAAACTAAGGCACTACATGCTAAGCCATCAGACACAACTAGTAGCAAAGATCGACCCCCTAAAATATTTATTGAGCAGGGCAGCATTCACAGGACATCTGGAAAAATGGGTCATGATTCTAAGCGAATATAATATTTAGTATGTGGAAAGAAAGGCGATAAAAGGACAAGTCATTGTAGACCAACTGGTAGACACACCTTTGCAAAGTGATCACCCGTTAGTGGCAGATTTTCTAGATGAGTTGATATTCCATACAGAACCTAAGGCACCTTGGCAACTCTACTTTGATGGATCACACACAAGTCATGGCTCAGGGGCAGGAATCTTGTTCATCACCCCTCAAGGAGACTCCATTCCTAAGTCTTTCTGCATTGCCTTCCCATGCACAAACAATGTTGCACAATACGAGGCATTAGTTACAGGACTAAGAATGGCAATAAAATGAAAAATCAGGGCACTACATGTCTTTGGGGATTCTCAGCTCCTCATCAACCAGGTTAATGATGACTATGACACAAAATATGAGAAGTTGATGCCCTATAAGTGGATGGCTGATAGTTTCCAAATGTACTTTCATATGGTAACTTTTGAACAAGTTCTGAGAACACAGAACAAAGCAGCAGATGCAATGGATACAATAGGCTCTCTCCTCGACAACCCAAGCAATCTGCCATAGTTGGAATTTCTCATAAAACAATTGTTGGTTCCTGCCTATGACATTCCCTGGTATCAAGACATTCATGACTACCTTAAGTCCCAAACCCTCCCACCCAACCTATCCAATAACCAGAGGAAGTCCTTCATTCGAAAAGCTGCAAGATATGCCATCATCAGTGACACCCTTTACTGCCGAAGCTTTGACAACACCCTCCTTAGATGTCTCGACACTAATGAAGCAGGTACAACCTTACGCGAAGTACATGACAGTATATGTAGATCTCATTCAAGTGGTCCTACTCTAGCCAAGAAGATAACGAGACTTGGGTACTATTGGCCAACCATTGAAAAGGATGCACTAGAATATGTCAAGACTTGTCGCCAATGCCAGGTTCACAGTGATTTGATCCACGCTCTAGCACAAGAACTTTGGCCGATCACCTCTCCTTGGCCCTTCGCTTCATGGGGACTCAACCTCATGGGTAAGATCCATCCAACCTCATCCAACAGCCATAAATTCATTATCACCACCACTGAGTATTCTACGAAGTGGATTGAAGCCATCCCATTGACATATATTATCGGCAAACAAATATCCAAGTTCATCCTTAACTAAATCATTTGCCAGTATGGCCTTCTGCAATCCATCATCACTGACAATGGATGTTTGTGAGTTATGTGAGCGATTTCATATCCAACACCATTTTTTCTCTCCATACTACCCACAAGGAAATGGTCAAGTTGAAGCATCAAATAAAACCATTGTTAAAATCCTCAAAAAAACTGTCAATGACACTGGCCATGACTGGCATATACAACTCAACTCTACTTTGTGGGCTTACCACACTAGCATTCACATGCCTACAAGAGCCACTTCTTTCACCCTAGTCTTTGGAGCTGAGGCCATCTTTCCCATTGAGGTTGAAATTGCTTCTCTATGAGTCTCCCTGAAGGGTTTAACTGATGAGGAAGAGTACAGACAGTTGCGCTTGCATGAGTTGGAGATGCTAGAAGAAAGAAGGAAAAATTCCCTGAACCATCCACAAGCATATCAAAACCGTCTCTATCGCAGTTACAATAAGAGAGTCATGGTCACGAAATTTGACATTGGTGATTTAGTCATAATGTAGAACCCTAAGAACCAAGCTGACAGAGAAAATCAAGGAAAGTTTGAACCAAATTGGTTGGGTCCTTACGTCATCGTATCTTCTTTTGGTTCTGGAGCCTATTAGCTGGCAACTCTAGATGGAGAATAATTGATAGAGGCTATCAATAGTCTACATCTCTATAATTTCTATGCATAGCATAAGGAGATAGAGGTGAAAAAAACATAAAATACAAAAACATTGAAAAATGATAAAAAATCGTTACCTTGATGAAAACCTGGCAAACAAGCATCTTGGCAACAACAAAAAAATAAGAAAAATGGAAAAATAGTAAAGAGAAAAATGATTCGTCCAAAAGTGAAAACCTAGCAAATAGGCACCATGTGTAATCAATCATTGTTCTACCATCTACTGTCACTTTTTCTGCCTTGGCCTAGGATGAAAGACATCTCATGCCATTATCATGCCAATCAACATAACATTATACCCTTCCTTTCATGGTTGATAAATAGTTGACATCAAGTCTTGACAACTGTCCATCTAGTAAACTAGCAACATCCCATCCATGTTCCTTAAAGTTGGCTAAGTGGATGTCACACATGGCTTCAACAATTGGCAAAAAGTCCTGAGAAAGGACCTAAACATTGAAAAATGTCCTAAAAAATGACTGAAAACATAGCAAAAATTCCTGTGAAAAAGACAAAAACATAGCAAAAGGTTTTGAAGAATAAGACGAAAACATTGCAAAATGTCCTAAAAAAAAGACCTAAAATTTGAAAAATGTCCTGAAGAAAACCACAACAAGATGTCAAACACAAGATCATCTCTAGTAAAAAATTTGTCCTGTTAATTAGTCAAGTCTTTTTCGTTTGTCCGAACTACGTTGTTTATGCGCATTTTCTATGTAGGCAAGACTCATACTTGAGTCCTCGAGACATTAGGTTAGTCCTTTTAGGTTTTTCAAAATAAAATCATGGCACAATATGTGGTCATCAGTACAAAGTCATTGGTCGTGTCGAACTACAAGGTCTCTAAGTGTATGACGTAGGCAAGGCCATCTATCGATGAGCCCCCGAGGCCGCACTAGGTCAATCCATTAGGTTTCATGAGGTCACACTAACACACATGTCAAAAATTCTTCAAGACAAAGAAAATCTTTCCCAAACAAATAAAACTCATAAAGAAAATTATGACAATCATTTATCACAGCATGACAATCTCATCGACACATATCATCATGACAATAGCGAACTATGGTCAGCACAAGTCAAACTCAGTCATAGCAAGTCACATCATCATAACCTGTCAAACTGACAACTCCTGGTTAACCTTCAGATGTGTGCTTCTAAAAGATAACCTCTGTCATTCATGCCTTAGGATGTGTCCTTCTTAGGCATTGTCATTGTCATTCGACATTTTGAGTGATCCTCTTGACATCTAAGGATCACTTGTCTTGACATCAGTATTCTTCAAGAGGTGTCCTTCTGAAGAACCAACTCTGTCATCTATGCCTTAGGATGCGTCCTTCCTAGGCATCGTCATCACTTTGAGGGACCTCTTTTGACTATTAGGGATTAAGGTCCTCTTGACGTCAACTTTATTCAAGATGTGTCCTTCTTGAATTTAGCAAATCTTGACATTTTTCATCTAAAAATCATCAAGACTTTAAATATTTCGGCATCTCGACATTATCAAACATGGCATTTTGACATCAGAACAATGGATATCCAGACACACTTGGCAAACATTTGACACTTGTCTTTTGGCTTTTATCATGTTATTATTTTTTCAACAAGATCCCACTAACAGAATTTAGAGAAACAATGATGTATCATGACAATTGACATGCATGACTACTAGTTTCTCAACGAGGTCATGCTTCTGGGATTTAGAAAAAAATGGCGTATCATGATAAGGGCTCTATTTTTATATTTTGGCAATCATGTTGCTAGTTTCTCAAGGAGGTCCTGGAAATAGGATTTAGAGAAGCAACGACGTTTCATGAATTATCTTTATATTTTTTTGTTTGTGGTTGATTATGGAAAAATGATTGGGGCAATAACGCTCTACCTTGAGTCATGGACATCCTTGTTTGTGATTGTTTGTCTCATGTGATGGTACGACCTTGCACACCTTGATTTATGTTATATCATGGTGTTTGTTGGCCATTACAACAGTTTGCCCAATGATGATTAAGAGCAATAAATATTAAAGTCCTATGGTAGAGTTTTGAAGGATTTGGTTTAGGAACTAACATGCATCTCCTTTGATCTGGTCATCTTTTCTCATCGGTCTGGTCGTCTTCTATCATCGGTCTGGTCATCTTCTCTCATTCATCTCATGATGATATCCTGTGACATACAAAAAACATAAGGGCATACATGATCATATTAACATTGCATTAGGTCCATACATACATCATCCATAGCATTTACATAATCATGAACATTGCATTAACATAACCATCAACATTGCACCCATTTAATAAATACATTATGCATATTATCATCATCATCATCTCATCATAATCATAAGTACACATCATAGGACATACATGATACATCATAAATTAAGCATCATACATAAGACTTCACATCATATGCATATATCAAATAACATCACATAAGATACATGTAGGCCACATCAAAATTGCATCATCATATAGTACCATCTCAAAAATATACAATGTCACAGGATAGAGTCAATGGATATCCCAAAAATGGAGCTCACAGGCTCAATAATATACATAATGTGTCATAATAACAAGCATGCCCCTAGGGTAGACTCTCATCATCCCCTCGTGGTGAAGAGTGTGGAAGTGGAAGCTCTGTCACTAACACTGAAATGATAGGTGGACCTGTAGCAACCTCTGTCTGTGCTACTGGTGGAACTGAGAATGAAGGTGTCATCTCCATGGTAATGGACAACTGTGACATCACTACTGCCTGACTCTGAGAAGTAGATGGATCTACTGCTAGTGGCTACCTCTGCACTTAACCAATGGACCTGTGACTGTGGCTCGAGTGGTGACTCAAGGTATGCCTACATGAGTGGTGCGACCTGTGCCCTGATATGTGCCCTGAAGAGGTAGACCCTCCTACACTAGTATGACTTCGGCTGCCGCTGGCACTCCCTAATCTGTGTCCACTGCCTGTCCTCGTCTATAACCATGACAATGTAGGATCTCGTTGCACGGGAGGTACTGCCTGCTCATATAAGGTCCTGTACTAACCCAGACTCATGCTCACCCTGGCTAACTCACGAGCCATATCCCCAGAGGGCCTCGTGCACAATACTATAAACTTTGTACACCACTGAGTGGAGTCCTGCTGGCGGATCACTGCCTGATCCCACTCTACCTGAGCTACCTCTAGCTATGATTGCAAGGCTCTGACCTGGGCCATGCTCTCATCCACTCTCCTTTGTAAGTCTACCACCCTCTGGTCGATCCTAGCATCATGGGGTAACACTGAGTTGGAAGGTGTCTCCTCCTCACCCTCTACCATTCGCCATCTGAGGAGTCTCTCAGCCTCATCCATGTCATCATCTTCATCATCATCATCGTCGGCCACATCCTTTGCCACCTCCACAGCCTCCTCATGTCTCTCCTCCTCTGCCACATGCTCCTCATGTCTCTCCTCCTCTGCCACATCCTCCTCATGTCTCCCCTCCTCCACCACATCCTCCTCATGTCTCTCCTCCTCATCCCCCTCCTGTCGTGGCTGCTTCGCCTCCTCTATCTCACCCTCCTCGGCAACCTCTGGGATAGCATCTAATGGCGCTCTAGCCACACATGGGCATACCCTCCTACCCTATCTCTAGGCATCTCTCCTTCGCCTTCGGCCATCTCCTCCATCATCCCCATCATCTCCGTCATCTCCACCCCAGCCTCCATCTCTGCCTCCATCCCTGTCTCTGTCCTAGCCTCCATCTCTCCCTCTGCCTCTATCCCTACCTCTGTCTCTCCCTCGGCCTCTGCCCTTGTCACAGTCCCTACCACCTCACCTGGCCCTTGGCACATGAGGTATCATTGACCGCCTGTCCACTGGTGCTGGCCCATCCGGATCTGTCAATGGCACTAGTATATGTGCCTGCCACCATAGGTCATAATCTGTATAGTAGTCTCGGGATTGGCAACTCCACCCCTCCATCCCCATGGATGGGCTCCTAGCCCATCGATCTACTATTTTGCAAACGCTACTAGAATGGCTGGCCCCCAAGCATACTCTCTGGAAGACTGTGCATACTTAGTTGTCCCTACCGGTACACCCTGCTACTCTCCAAACTGTCTAAGCACCCATTGTGGTAGATACATCTCTATAACGAGCGAAGTTTGCACCGTCCTGCAAATCAGGTACCAGTATTTTCTGCATAAGCTCAGGTGATCCACCTCGTCATCCCACTAATCACAATCTCTATATGGTTGCCATATAAATGTCACCATGGTGTTAATCCTATGACGCCACCAACTGGTCTAAGCCATCTGTGTCTACTATAGGGCACCCGCATAGTGGTAAGCATAGGGCATCCCCTTTGCCAACTGTGGTCTCTTAATCGGTGGGTGAAATATAGCAATATGCTCCCAGGCCCATAACATCATCAATGTCATCCTGCATGAGATACTCTCTACTCATCTATATGCAACCTTGTGCAGCTGATGGTAGAGGGTACCCAATAAACACGGGCCCCAAGTATACACTGTCCTGTCACATCTCATCCCAACCAGGACGTCTCCCCAGCCAATAGGGAATCCATGTCCCTGACGATCAGGAATCAAAAGACCACCAATCAAGGTCACCAGGAAAGCATCAAAATGAGCATAGTGCTCCACCATGAACTCCCATCTGATCTCATATCCCTGGATGCCAAGTCCTACACCCTGATCTTGATAGTAGGTCTTGAAAGTTTACTCACCGTGATGAGGGTCATAAATGATCCGCTCTCCTTGGATCAGCATTACAAGTAGGATGCGGTACACATCCTCCAGTGTGATGGTCGCCTCAACTGTCAGAAGGTGGAAAGAGCATGTCTCTGAATGCCAGCACTTGCACAATGCGGTGAATAGTCCCCTATTCGCCTGAACAATGGGCATATAGGTGACATAAAATAGACCTAGCCGTATTAGTCATCGTCGCTCCCTTGGATCAGCTGGTCCGCAAACTAGAATGTAGTCAGTTTGCTCTCTTGTGTGTAAATTGGGGCAAGCTACCTCTGTAAAAAGCCAAACAATGTGTCAGTACTTTCTAAGTAATTGTTAGCCTTATCAAAAGCATTCCTAGTTTGACAAAGTATTAAAATTACCTCTAGACAAAGTCAACATCAAATACGTCGCGTTCCTGCAATTGCGTCGCAAAACATCGAATGCATTGCTCAAAGATTCAAATGCATTGCAACATGACAATTGTGTCATTTGATTGGTCAAATGCATCGCATCAGAGCATTTGCATCACAAGATTCACACTTGCATCTCAAGAATGCGAATGTGTCATAAGAATGTGAATGCATCGCTTAAATAGTCAATTGCATCGCAAAGTGACGAATGCATCGTTCCAGGATTCAAATGCGGCTCATAATGGCGAATGGGTCTCAAAATTTTGCAAATGTGGTGCAACACCTCGGTCTCCTCTAAACTACTATGTCATTTGCATCGCAACGCATCAAATGCGTCGAACGCGATGATGAATGTGGCTTACATGAATGCATATGCGTCGCGACACATTTTTTGTTTTTCCTAGAAACCTAAGTATGGCATGCAAAACAAAAAAATTATAAAGTGGGACAAGGGTACATACTGCTGGCTCCGAGCCCTCTGGCCACCTGAATGTCTGCATGATCTCACTGTGATGCTCTATCACTGGAATCACCATCGTCGCTGCTGTCCTTTTCGCTCTAAGTTCTCAAAATTCGCAAGGTGAATAGTAAGAATGAATTGACTTTTACTCATTTGTCAACCTATTTATAAGGTCAAAATGACATTTTTGAACTGGGTTATTACTGGAGGCTCATTTGACCAAGTTTTACCACCCCATTGGCCGTCTTAATCATAATGGGTTCCGAAATCGACTGCGCCATTATTTTTCTGGTCATTAAATTGACTTATCAGGACCTTTTACAAATTTTTCTACAGATGACCCAAAATTTGAAAAAAAAAATCGAGGGGGCATTGATGCTCTACACCTTCACTAGGCCATGTTTTTGACTTATTTTCATTGTCACAACGCGACAAGCGACATTATGACAAAGAGGGGCAAAATGTAGACACCTAAAAATGGCCTAGGCCTGCAAGCTTCATTTTTACCACTTTCGTCCTAGCATTATTATGACATTTAATTATGTCCTTGGTCCACATTCGACTATTAATTAAATAATTTATAATTGTTTAATTAATTCATGTCCTTTTATTCTTCATGATTATTAAATAAATAAATTTTATTTATTTATTAAATACGTCATTAATTATCTAAGTCTTCCCTTAAATAAATTTCTAAATTTATTTAATTACCCTTCTCTAATCATTTCTTCCTGATTAATTAAATAAATAAGTTTTATTCATTTATTTAATATGCCACTAATTGTCATAATTAAATGAATGAATCAATTTATTTAATTATTGATCATATCTGCTAAATTAAATAATTATCTTTAACTATTTAAATTAACAAAATTAATATTCCTCTCTTTTTAAATAAATGAAATTATTTAAAATGTCATCACAATCTTAACTGACATTCCATTTTGGTAAATAATCTAAAAAAAGATTATTTATTTGTCTCACAAAATTCATATTTTGAGTTGATTGGTAGATTTCTTCCAAAAATCAAATAAAGCAAGCGGGTTCTTGATTTTAATCAAAAAAAAATTTAGTCCATTTTTTATAAATGTCACAAAGCAGGCTATCTTTATCTTCTCAATTTTGAAAATCTTTATTTTCAAAATTAATTATCTCCTCTTTTCTCCACCACTGATTTGATTTTCTCATATGACATCTTGACCACTCACTTAAGGATTTTGTCCTAACCCTAATTAAGGATTAAATCAAATGAAATCTTGACCTTTGATTTTAGGTTTTTGTCAAAGGTTGATCTCGTCCGTCCATTCAAAATTGTGTTTTCTATAAAATGACAATTTTGTTCATAATTTGGGACCACTTGATTAATATAGGCATTATAGTCATTTATCAGAGTCATTTATCATTTATCAGAGTCATAGACATAATTTTACTTAAATCCTTCAAAACTTGCATAGGACAATGGCATAGTCAAATTGCTCACACACTCAATCCGAGGGCATCAATCATACACTGCAAGCTAGGAGGTGCTATGGAGGTGATTCATGGAAGTTTCACGAATCTGGTATAATCGTTTCATTCTTGTTTAGTTTTCATTGTGCTTCATAACTTCTTTGGGATTTATTATTGTGCTTTCAATTCATTGAATCTAATCTAAAAAATAACCCTTAGTTACAGCAACAATTTAGAAATAATGAAGAAGAGCTTGAAAAATAGACTATTATTCTTAGAGATGAACTTACTACTACAAATGAATATAAGGAGAAGTTCAAAATTAGCTCAGTTAAGCTTGATGAGCTGACTCAAGGACATAAGAATGTAAATGATAAGAGAGGTCTTGGTTATGAAAAAGGAGAGAGTTCTGGATTTGGACAAAGGAATTTAGAGCAAGGTAATCAAATGAACAAAGGAAAAAGGCTTCTGGTAAGACAACCTAATGGTCAAAAGTTGAATGGATATTGTTTTGCTTGTAATAAATTTGGTCATATGGCTGCTCAATGTAGAAGTAAAATGAAATCAAGTGATTCATCATTTTTTGGTCAGTGTTTCAATTGCAATAAGTTTGGTCATAAGTCAATTGAATGTAGAAATATGTCAAGCAACTATGTTAATAGAAGGAATGTTAGATGATATACCTGTGGAAGATTTGGGCATATTGCTAATCAATACATATCAAGAATAAATCAATGGAGTGACTAGTTTGAACAAGAAAATGTTGTATGTTTTAATTGTAACAAATATGGTTACATTGCAAGATTTTGTAGAAACAAGAATATGGATAGAAGAGGTCCAGTATACCAAGGCAGAAATATGCAGAAAGATGATAAAGGAAAATGGAAAGTGACTGTGGATGAAATAAGAGATCAAATAAAGAAGACATAGGTGAAGAAGTGTCCCTCTGCTGCAGGAAATGAGCCAGCACTAGAACCTACTTTTGGTAATTCTTCTGGGAATTAGCTTTAGGCCTTTGGCCTAGGGGGAGCTATCAAGAAAATCTTTCAAACCCCCTACCCGAAATTGACACCAAGATGTTGATGAGTGCAGTGGTTATGCTAATGATCTACAAATGCTATTGGAAGAGTTCAAAAGAATATTATGCTAAGTTGAAGATCCGCAGATGAGTTATCTTTCAAAGACTAAGAAAATAAGGTATATGGATGTGTTAGGGAAATAACATTTATTACAACAAAAGCTAGGTGTGCAAAATATAAAAAACAACTTGAAACCCTCATTTGACACTTTGTAAATTAAAGAAAAGGAGAAGGAGAGAACTTTGCATAAGAATTCTAAAAGCATGAAAATAATTCAGTGGTGAAACCCTAATCCATCAGGTACTTTAGTAGTATTGAGAAATTTTAATTTGGTGTGCAGTTGAAGAAATTCTTTGGTATCTTTAAGACATGTGTACGAAAAGGTAAACTAGAACAAATCAAAGGAATGATAAAACTAGATGAGTATAGTAGTGAGAAGATTAGAGTTGAAAGAAACATGTTGTCACATGATGAATTAAAATGGTTAAAAAAAGTGAAACACAAAAGATTGGATATTTTGAGTGATTTCCCTTATTTCGTAAATGCATAAATTGTTAAGTTTATTTTGGACGAACTGAATGATGATATTCTGACTCTGGATAAGCCCTATCATATCTTGAAAGAAGTGATTGCAGTTGTAACTGGGTTATACAGAGTTGGGGATGTGCCGAGGAAGAAGTCAATCCGAAATAAAGAAGTCGAAACCCTAATTGGAGTAACTAGAGATCAAAGGGCGTTGATAATATCCACAATTAAAAACTCAATGACAAGGTACATTACACATGGAATATCTTACAAAATATTTTTCAGAAATAGAGAAGGTACAACTTTGGCAGATGTTATTTACATTTCACACAAGATGATAATGGAAGATTGGGATATTGATCTTTGTGGATTACTAAAAGATCAATTGATGAAGGACGTGCAATTGACAAAGGAGACAAATTACCCTTTCAGGTTTGGTACTTTGGTTATATACCTTGTGATGTATTTTCTAAATTGCTTACCCCTAAATAATAATGTGATATGGGGAGAGAGTGAACCATTTTGCAAGTAGATTTACATATACTCTAAAAATTTGGCAAAATATGATCAAGTGTATAAAAGTTTCTTTAAGAATTTGCTAAGGAAGTTTGGGTTAAATGGTATTTCCATTCCGATAAGGGAACTTGAAGTTGGTTCCTCCTCTAGTGAGGTAGAGAGAAAGAAGAAATGAGAAAAATAAATTGTTGTTTGTACTCCTCTAGCATGCAAGACTTCAAAATTTGAAGGGAAAGGAAAAGAACAAGTGATTGTGGACATACTAGATGAGGAATTTGATAAGGAAATTGAGGACACCCTTGAAAAGGAACTGGAAATAGATGAACCAGAACAAGAAAAGGCAAAGAAAGAAGGAAGTGAAGAAGAAGGTGATCTAACCAAAGAAGAGCTATTGCAACTTATTCATGAGGAAGATGGAATGCAGAGAATTGCAAACATGTGGTGTATCAGACCTTCATATGAGCAAGACATGATCTTAAGAGTACTAAGTGCTCATCTTGTGCATAATCGTATCAAATTGGAGAGTTTGCAGAATAAGTTGCCGGAAGAGATGATTGAATGTATCAAGGAAATCATGGACTTTGAGTCTCAGAATAAGGAAGAAGAAGAAATGATCTTGCACCTGAAGAAGCAATACAAATTATCACTTACTAAGCTAAAAAGGCACATGAATGAACTGAGGAAAAGCATAAGCACAACAAACAACATCTATAACTACTATATTCGATAGCCTTTTGCAATCAGCAAGTAAAAAGAAAGGCCAGAACAAATTGAAACAAAGCTGAACAGTATTGGTTAGGATTTTAACATGTCTCAGGATCATGATGGTGTAATTAGGAAAAGGATTCAGGAATTGCAGACAAAGCATACAAATGTTCAGAACACCAGGAACAAGATTATTGACACCTTTGGAAAGTGAAGGACATAACAAAATGTAGGCAAGAACAATTGATTGAGATATTGAGGAAGGGAGAAGCATTGGAACATGCCTTCACCATTCTAGAATACCTCATCAAAATTATCAACTAGACATTTGAAAACAACAACATGATCATAATCACCAGGATTGCAGTGGAAGCATGGAAGAAGTTTCTTTAGGAGATGAAGGAAAAATACAAGATAATCTTCAAATTAATAGCGGGTGTATTTCTTCAAATTTTCAATCAATTTTTGCATAAGTAGGTTTTTGGTTACACTTCATAGGGGGTGAAAGAAAATATTTTATTATCTTTTTCATTGATGTCAAAGGGGGAGAGAGATCAGTCAAAAATGCCTTATCAAACTTAGGGGAAGTTTTCTTGAGTTCTTGTCACCTATGGCGTTTTGAAGTTCTGAAGGTTCTGACACTTAGTTATTTTTTAGTAAGTGTTGCCATCAATTCCAAAGGGGGAGATTGTTGGCATATGGCTTCTAGTGTTGACATTGATGGCAACCTAAGTCATTGATCTGGTCTGCATTGCAGTATCTGACTATACCAGAAGACAGAGTGAAGAACAAGGTATCCGGCTGAAGTTGAATATGTCAAGTGGTTTGCATTAATAGTTTATCAGTTTTGGCTTTGGATCTCTGGGAAGTTCATTGGGTATCTGAAATGTCTTCTTCTCGAGTTTTGTTTTTTTGCATCAAGTGGTGTACAAGTTAGGAGATCCGGTCATTTGATTTTCTATTCAACAATGTTTGAAGGTCGACTAAGTGAATGTTGGGTGTTGCAAATGTCTAAAGAAAACTTGATTGAAGTATTTTTGTGTTGGAGATTTATTTTTTTTGGTCCTAACTATGCTATGGTCGACTTTGGTGGATGCACATTAAATATTATTCATGTTTTGAGCTGACAGTTGCAAAATATTTTCTATTCTAATGAAGCCGACATATAGCAACTGAATTCTTGGTAGCAGATATATATATGAGATTGGTTAATTCATTTTGATGAGTAGTGTGAGAGTTTGATATGTGTTCATGTGTGTGTGAATATCAAAAGAGCAGTTAAGTGATTTTCATTTGTGTAGAAGAGGATTTTGTGAAATGAATTATGGTAGAGCATAGCAAAGTGTAGAATCAGATAGAAGGTCCAGGATCTGATCTATGAGCTTAACTAGAACTGTAATCAGGCATTTGCAAATGCTATTTTCTTAGATCAACCTTTTGTTGTTATCCAAATATTTTGTAAGTGAGCCTTCCTGATTTTGAGTAGTGAGCTAGTAGGCAGTGTGCCTGAATGCAAGTGCATTCCCATTTTGTAAAACATTTATATTTGAGTACTCAAATTGTGGATTGACCTCCATCGTGGTTTTTCCACTAATAGGGTTTCCACGTAAATATCCTTTTGTCATGGTGTTGTGGCTTATTGTTTTATGTTCATGCATCTTTCTTTTGATTGAATGTTTGAGGCACTTGAGAGAATAGATTAATAAAGTTAAAAATTGCACAACACTGATTCACCCCTACCTCTCAGTGTTGCTTGAGTCCAACAAAAAACATAATCAAGGACCCATTCGCCTTTACTGGTGAATGAATCACTGATTAGGCTTGACCTGAACTATCTAGCATCTGAAAAGCATTGCAAAACACTTAGAAATAAGTCAAAACATTTCAAAAATACTTATCCAGGACCTATTCACCCTTACTAGTGAATGAGTCCCTTCAATAGGTCATGATCTATATTTTTTGGAAATTGAAATCTTAGTTTTAGGCTTCTATTTTCTATTGTAACTTTCCTGTTTCAATTTTCTGATTTTCTATTTTATTAAATTTAGTGAATCTAACTTAATTTGCTTCATTTATTGCATTGTCAAAATTGCAAATTACATTTACAACATTTTATTTTTAGTTTATTGCATTATGTAATTGAAGTAAATTGCATTGTTTAGAATCTAAAAATTACATTTCATTATAGGTCATTGCATTACCTCTTTCAATTTAAGGTTTTCACACTAGGTTTGTTAACCTTGTATGAGCTTTACAATTTGGTGTCCTATTAGCCTTGCTATTTTAAGACATAGTTCAATGCTCATGTCATCCCACGATATCTCACTCATCGTGGATCTTGGGTTTTCTAGCCCTCTTCTTGATAGTGTTGATAATCAACCCTTTATGGCTCATAGTTTGCATACTTCATTTCCAATGAATTCACCTCCTACAACCAATGTGCTTAATGTTAAAAACACCATCCCTACCATCACCACTTGTACTCAATATTTAGGGTGTACTCAAAGCCAAGGTGGAACTACAATTCCATCTCTTACAATACTAATGTCCATTCATATATACAGTAGTACTCAACCTACCACAACCCTTCAACCTACAATAACCTTTCAACTTACCACAACCCTTCAACCTACCACATCCTTAAACCTACAACAAACTTTCAACCTACCACAACCTTTCAACCAACCACAACAACCATACCGACTAGCATTGTGTATAGTTCTATAGGCATTGCCACATGAATTCCTTCTACCTTTGTGCATTCAAATACAATATTCCCTCAACCATCAACTTTTACCAACTTGAAATTCACTTGTCCTCAACATACATACACTACTCCACCTTATTCCCCTCAATCTTACAGTCACAATGATCCTCTCCTTAAATCACTTTTGTAAACTATGGTATCCCTTCCATAAAAAATTGCAACCTTACAACAGAACAACAATGATCAACATTCACAATACATCAAATCCAATCCACTATCATTGGCCATACTAAGAGCACAAATTCCACAAGGTATAGAAGTTCCTCAATTTGAGAAATATGGTGGAAAAGGAGATCGTGTTAGCCATGTTTCCACTTTTACGACCTTGTGTAGTGATTTCATATTTGAAGATAAACTCTTGGCCAAGCTATTCCTTAGGTCATTAAAAGATACCACCTTAGAGTGGTTCTCTTCTTTACCAAATAATTCAATTGGTTCATTCAATGAATCTATTGATGGCTTTACAACCACTTCCATATTCACATGGATCCCAAGATGACCCTTGGTTATTTAATGACATGTAAATAGAAAGAGGATGAGAAAGTGACTAATTTCATAGCAAGATACCAAACACTTTATTCACAAGTAAATATTAAAATTTATTCTTGACACCAACCTTCAACGAATTTTTATCACCAACTTACTATTGATCATCAAAGCTTGAGCCTCTCCGACAATCTTATGGGAAATTCAGTGAGTGGGGGGGAAATTTTACCTCATTGAATACCTCTGGGATTTTTATAGAAAGTTGAATCGTCTTTGGGGGTTTGGAGAAAAGGGTAGAAGGAAATGTAAATATAAAACTTATAAATGGCGATGCACCAACGCTTTTACAAAATTTCAAACCTAATCATTCCTATGATTGATATAATTAGTGTAAGAGAGGGGGACCACCATGTGTAAGGCCCTAGGTCACAAAGGGCTAAGATGCAGAAGGCTGCCCTAACTTACCTCGACTTAGCATGATGTTAGGATATGCAGGATGGGAATGATGAGGACTATAAGGTTTTTCAATCACTCTATAGACCCAAAATATAGAGTGGGGATAGGCAAGCCAGTTTTTAGGTTCAACACTACACCTCAGGGATCTCTCTGCCCAAGGATGGAAGCGTAGTCCTGGGATGATAGCACGATGTGTTGGCATCTCTCAAGTGCACTAGCATCTGTACGACCAGACAACTATAGAGACAAGGTCAAACCTAAGAAAACAAGCTAATGGCCCAACTAAATACTACTAAAGGGCCAAAATAATGTGATTAAGTAAATGAAATACTCTCTAATATGATAAAGCAAAAATATGAAAGTTAAGGCAGGAAGAAGGAACTCACAAAGAAACTCATTCGCTAGCAAGCTCCTCAAAAGTACGTTCACCTGCACACAAAGAAGAGGAAAATGTTGGGTGGCTATATAGGAGCCTACCTCAGTCAAACCCCCATTTAGGTGTTTCCACCTCCACAGACATCCAAGAAATCAAGTATGATAAAGGGAGTAATATAGTAAAGAACACCAAAAAAACTACAAAACAGTAAGTGTGCTTACTCAACCAAGTGATAGAGGAGAGGAAAGGGAAGCTTACCACCTCCACCAAGAGCACTCAAGGCTGCTTGGGGGAGAAAATGAGAGTACTCAAGCCTTTGTTGCAATGGTTTTGTCCCTAACTTGCTCTATCAAAGTAATGGAGTGAAGTTGTTGCTTCAATGTAGTGCTTGAAATGCTTGAAGTGAGAGCAAGAGTGTCAAAGTGAGCTTGTGAATGAAGTGAAGAAGTTCAACTGAATTCTTAGAGGATGAAATGCTTGTTGATGGAGAGAATTTGAAGGAAAAGGTGAAGAAAATAACCATATTCGGGTCAGTCGACTAAAGAGGGTGTTACAACTTGACTCCCAATGAGAAGTGTAATGCCACTATAGGTTTAGCTGTAGGAATCTACCAGTGATGTAAGTGCATTGCGCGAACATCTGCACATCGTGCGAGCATCCCAGAAAAAAATTCTTCTACCGACGCTCAAAATAGGTGCCAAGTGGGACAAAATCAATGTGCTTATGTGTAATTAAGCCTCCGAACTTGGTTTTCTAAAGTGGAGAAAGGAAATAACATAATTTGCATATAAGGGGTGGAAATTCACTCCTATACATTTTTCCCCACTTTAGCAAGCACGAGTACTGATGAGTGCTCGGTAAAGTAGATCAAGGAAGGAGTAAGTTTAGAAATGTATACTTGAACTGACTAGGAAGCAGACCATGATCTAACGAACCTAAAAGTGTGGGGCAAGCAAAGGACTCCATAGCTTCTCAGAACTATGAAGTTGAAGAAAGAAAGTGTCTCATAGGCCTGTAGACCTAGAAGGAGGCAACCCCCAATATCTCTCACATGAAGGAAGCCCCATGAAGTAAGTGCCTTATAGGCCTACAGACCTACAAGGTGTCCCCCAAGAACTCTCACATGTAAGATACCTGGGAAGCATCCCCCAAGATCTCTCACATGGAGGAAATGAGGAAATCACCCTACCAACCCACATACTTGTAGGGAAGGTATTCTCCAAGATCTCTCACATGAAGAACACCCAAGGAAGCGCCCTACAAACTTGCAACTCTATAGGGAAGGTAACCCCCAAGATCTCTTGCATGGAGGAAACCCAAGAAAGAGCCCCACAGGCTCTTAGACCTATAGGGGAACCACCCCCAAGATCTCTCACATGGAGGAAGCTCAAAGGAAGTTCCCTATAGGCTCTTAGTCTTGTAGGGAGGTACCCCCCAAGATATCTCTTATAGAGGAAACCTAGGAAGGAGGACTTTGTAGGATCAAGAAGCGGCCATGTAGGCAAGTAAGTGGAGAGTCACGCAGACCGTTGATAATTTGGAAAACCTTCGAAGGGGTCCCTTAGGGACCCAACATGAAGAGTGGGTCTACTCAAGGGACACATAGTTCAAAAGTAGATATTCTCTTTCTCAAATTGATCCATCATCAAGGGATCATTTTGAAAGATGTTCACTTCATCAAGGAATTTGAAAGGAAGAATATGCCCCCATGTGACGGGAAGGTAAAAGATGTTGCCACCTAAGAGAAAGGTTTTCAAGTTCTTTCATGATGAAGGGAAGCATATTATGTTAGGGTTCCAAGTTGAGAATGTGATTCTGAAGAAACGTTTGTCAAGATTTTCGAGAAAGATTCATTGGTAATGAATGTGTTTTCTAAAAATTGAAATGTTGAAGAAGGAACGTTGTCACACATAAGAGGGACAACTCAAGAAAGGAAGAAAGGAAGATAAAGAGAAATCAAAAGAGTGAAGACAACATGAACAAGGGGCATAAGGGGATCTGGTTCAGCGGGGTCAACTATATCCATTCTCATATAAATAATAGGTAACCGTGGTGCAAGGAAAACGATCATCAATCCCAAACCAGATCATGAAGAATGCATGGAATAATAAAAATAAAAATAAAAAATTGGGCCAACATGGAAGGGCAGCCTAAATGCCCCCAACACTTTGCATCATCCCCAATTTATAGAAAATCAAGTACAAACATCGAAGAATGATGATACAGATAGAAGAAGGGTTACTACACAAAAACCATGCCTATATCCAAGCACCAACAAGGGTGACGAGTGTCATCCAGTCACACATAGCATGATCATGGGGGAACACATCATGAAACACACACACACACACACAAAAGATCAAGAAAAGACCTCCTCCTAACATTGATCAACCAAGAGGTCATCCGCTTCCCACTCTATATCATCATAGGGGAAAGGAGGATGAGCCTACAGTGGTGGGATATTAAGAGGAGAATCTGGCCCTCCTGTAATAAGGGCCAAGGAAGAAGGTCCTGCAGGGTCTTCTTCACCAAGCTCTTGTGGAGCTAAGGTCAATGACTTCACAAAGATCGTTGACAAGGCCAAAACTTCATCGATAGAGTTTAACATGTGCCCCAAATGAGCATTGTTCTTAACCTCAGTGGATGGGATAGGCTGCACCTAAGATTCATTGCTAGGCTCACCAAATGACTTGGGAGTGGTGACAAACTTAGGAGAAGTTGAGACTGGTTTCGTTACTAGGACAAAACAAGTCAACGTTGGGCCACCTTGTGGAGAAGGTAGGATCCTCTTAAATCCTTCACTACTAGAAGGACCACACTCAACCTTTTACTTCATTGGAGGAGACGAGCTCGCCATAGATGAGGCTAGAGGTGTGGAGGAAGAGGAGGAAAGAATTGCAATGGATACAACCATGGTATTAATCATATCCACAAGTTTTTGGAAAGGTTGGATATCTGAAACAGACATCAGCAAAGGTGGATCCATCGAAGGAGTGATGAACACCTGTACCTCCTTGGGGTTAGGTGCATTTGCACTTGTAGTAGAAGTGAAAAGCAACACGAGACCAGACTGAAGAGAGGCAGAAGGAAGGGAAGAGGATGACATTGTAGGAGGCCCTGAAGCAGGGGTGGTCATCTCTTCTTCCTTCCTTTATGAAGTGGCCCACTCAACCAAAAGAGCATTTTGCTAATGCTTGTGTTCGTGCGCAAGGTGGTTTCTATGACTCTTTGAATTGGAGGTCGGAAGCTGCGAAGGAATAAAAGGATCTTTCTCAACCATGGGGACATCCAGTATAGCCATTTTCGGTGGAGGAATAGATTCCTGAACAGGAGTAGGAGGAATAGGTTGAGGAGCAGCGGGGGGAGTTGACTCAAGAGCCTCAGTAGTGGGCCTATTCCCATTCACTACTTTGGGAGTAGGAATGGTAGGAGGACGCAGAATGAATTACCTTTGAGTACCTTTCTTTCTACCATATAAGTAGTATCACAGTATGAGATATTCATTAGGGAGATCTGCAATCCTAAGCTTGGGCCTCGCCAAGGAGGAATCATCGGACTTAGTGGATAGCTGCTAGGCTGACTCATCCAATACTCTTCCCAAGAAATGGGATAGGACGAGGTAGTCTAAGGAAAGGAAACTTTCTCTTTGCCTTTATAGGAAGGAGAGGGAGTTGGCGTGGACTTCTCGTCTCTCTTTTTAGAAGGGAGAGCGGTCAGTGCAGCTTTCTTCTTCTCCTCTCAGGAGGAGAAGGTGACTGACTATTGTATCACATGAAGGGTCAGTTTCAATTGTCCCTTTCCCCCAATCTTGTACTTTGCATAATTCTTGTAAAGTAGGTATGTTCTTAGAGGAAGTGGACCAATTAGGGAGGGCCAAAAATTGATCCAACAAATATCCACCATGGGACACCAAAGGTTGATATCCAATGTCGTGCACTATGTGCACGACACCTTCATGGGAAAATTTTAAACACTTGTTAATAATGAAGGTGATTCCATTCATGGAAGCTAGCCAAGCTATGCCTAGCTTTAGCCTGAACAAATCCAACTATGGGATAACATCAAAAACCATGGCAACAGCCCTAGGCCCAACCAGGATGGACAAAGTTATTGATCCATGGGTGTTCTTGTATCTGTATGTTAGATCTTGTCCTTGGTTGGCCTTGTGTTTGGTTTCTCCTTTTGGGAGTGGTTTTTATCTTCCATTTTGTGCTCTAGTGTTCGAACCCTTTGTTGGGTTTTGGAGGATTTGGCTTCTTCGAGGTGAGCTACAACTATCCTCTCTTGGACTTGTGGAAGTTATTGGGTCTTCTACCCTTGCTTTATGTTTAGCTTCCCCTTTTGAGCTAGGGTTGTCTCCTATTGAGGTGGAGACTATTATTGTTGTCTTAGCTTGGGTTTTGCCTCTTTCTTAGCTTCTCATTTGTTGCCAAAGATAGAATGGTTTCTAGTGGTTTTCTACCCTTAGCTCAAAGTTTCTTTATTCTCCTATTGAGGTGGAGAGTTTCTAAAGGAAATTTGCTCTGTTAGGTGGTGTTTTCTGAGTTGGTTACTTTTTTGCTACTGCCTCTATTTCTTTGCAGGTAGCCTTTATTTTTCAATTTCATGCTCTGGGAAAAAGCATGACTTGTTATCGATTTTATGCTTCAATCAAAAGCATAGTTTGTAGTTTGTTATTTCTTGGATTAATTTTTGTGATTCTTATTTTTTGTTGACTTACTTTTGTGAGCCACCTCTCCCTGCCTCTATGGATGCTTTATAATGGGTATTGGCCCTTCTAGTTTTAATCAAATCAAAACCCATCCTTAAGAAAAAGTATGGTATAATGGACTATGGTTGTCTTGATGGATTCTATTGGACGGATGACATACCAAATCATTGAATGATATTAAAATCATTATTAATAGGAAAATGAATGAAAAAATGAATGTGACATGCTAAAGTGTTGCCTCTTTTTGTGGAAATGAAGCAAAGTGTTGTATACCCATAATAATGGTGATGATGATTATTGACTAGTTTAATATAATATGTTCTCCCAATGGTTAGGGAAAGTGTTATGTTAGGAGGGCATGTTTTAATCCGTGTGGGCTTTATGAAGCTTGAAAATGATTTATTGATCAAGGGGATCATGTCCTAGTAGTATCCACTTCATCATGTCAAAAGGTGTAGAAAGGGGATAGGCCAAAAATTCCTTTTAAATAATATATATAATTGTTTCCTCTAGTCCATAAGTGTTGTTGGAACAATACCATCTATTGAGAGGGGGGGTGAATCAATAGATACCAAATTTTTGGCCTTCTTTTCTAAAGAAAAAACACAACACTTGAAAACTAGATGCGCAGATTAAAACTTAAAGATATGAAAAACACATACACATAAAAGATCAATACATATGTAACAAAAAATATATGTGGAAAACCTAAGATGGGAAAAAACACAGTGAGAAAATGTTGCTAGGAGATATTGCCCTAATCCAGCCTCACAATGAAATCCTCTGTTATAATTTTTAATGGCACCAACCCTAAGGAGAAACCTATCCCTTGAACTGAGCATGCACTCAGTTATCTGATGGCACCAACCAATCAAATTTATAACATATCAAATGATTACAAATTCTTCCTAAGGAACTCTTATCAATGTCATAGATAACTTTGTAACTGCTTAACTTTCGGTTGCCATCACAACACTGTTCACTACTCTACACCCCACTACTTTAGCTTTGCTACTTTCCTTCTTTAGTGCATTCTCTTTCCGCCTCAATGCACCGTTGTATGCTTCTATAGTTCTCCTTTTCTATTTTTATGTATATTGATTCAGGAGCACTAAACCACACCACTCTAGACTCTCCCTTCTACACCCTTAGACACACTTCACATCTATTTTGTGCAGTGCACATCAATCATAATTGTGTTGGGATCTTCTACTATGATCCAATCTTCTTTTAGGGTGAATTTATCTTTTTCACTATCCTCCGACTGCACTAAGCTGCACAACATTAATTCCTAGTGCTAATAATTTTTCTTCCTTTCAATCATACCAAACCCTGAGATCATATCTGCAATTAATGCTCTCTTCTGATCCCATGATTTAATCTTTATTTCTATCTCCATGGCCATTTGTACTGCCATTTTGTGTATCCAATCACATTAGACCTATTGTTGAAGCAGGTAGACCAATAAATTTTCATTTTCCATGTTTGTTTGCATACGAAACCCTATTTATATGGAGCTAGCCATTCATGATCGCCTCATTCAAATTTGAGTTGTCGATCACTTCCCTTTGTGCCACAATCCTATGTTCTTTAATCATAGCCAAAACTTTAAATCATATGACTGTCAGATGAGTGATCATTTAAATCTCCTTCATTGATCATCACCTTCATAAACATTGCGTATCTCTAAAACACTTAGAACAATTGCATCCATATCCACAATCATCCATTGCATATCATTGATATGTTGCAAGAAACACCAATCCTAACTATGATGCACTAACACTTAGCGATGTAGTTTCCTTTTAATCTCCATCATCCATTGCATATCATTGATATGTTGCAAGAAACACCAATCCTAACTATGATGCACTAACACTTAGCGATGTAGTAACATTTTGATACTTGTCCATGTTGACGTCACGTTTTTCACTATTGTCACTTATCGCTCAAATCTTCAATCTTCTTCGCTTCACAACAACAATGTGAAGTGGTTAGGCAATATGATTCTGCATGTCGTTGGTCCCACCAAGGTCATATTCTCCTTCATCATGTGTCATCCAATCATTAGGATCACAACTATTGAAAATATTCATCGCATATCATTGATCCTGAGGCAGACTTCAACCTACTTTCTGTAATGTGCAATAACCACTTATTGTGTATCATTGAATTACAAAGCAGTTTACAAAAGCTATCTACGAGGCATGATATGCAGTGATAGTCATAAGATCTCAACATTGAATGTACATGGTTTCATCTTTCAGGGAACTCACAAACAACAACCAGGTGACAAGGTGAAGGGTTAGTCACCAAATGAACGTAAGGACCATAAGTTATGACTTAACTGACACACAACCTTCAATCATCGGTCAAAAACAAAATAGAAGGCTATTAAAGTGCCATGACTACTAACGCTAGAGTTTAACTACAAAACCTCAATTTTGGCCAAGAGCACAAGTAATCCTTTTTATAGCATAGCCTTCAACCTCTATCCCTACAAACCACATTTTTGACCTACTCTTAGAAAACCCATGTCAAATCTAAGATTAGAGTTTTCTTTAGAGTGCTAAGGGAAGTTTGCAACATTTTCAACCTTCACTCCACCTTCCAAGTTCACCATACAATGTCCTCCTCAAACATCAATGACAAAATTTTGACATCAATGTAGGATCTCCTTTATATACAAAATTAGTTCCATCTCATACCTCATCCCCTTTTGACATCAATGAAAATAATATGCCAAAAATTTTCCCCTTTGTCATTGATGGAAAAACTAAATGTTCATACCAATGGGTTGAAATGGTCTAATACTAGTTGAAATCAATTGAGACCTGTATCATTTTGTGCTTTGTACCGATTTGACACACAAGGGAATGGTCCCAATTGATATGCACATGGCTACCATGCTCATCCTGCTCTATTGATACTTGACATGAAATATAGATGAAACTCCCCTTGGACTGATGCCTCATCACTAGTGACTAGTGATATGATGTGGGAGCAATAACTCCTAATTTTTACCTTAGATATTCAAATTATTCCTTGGGAAGAGACTTGGTGAAAATGTTAACTACTTGTTCTCTTGTGGGAACATATTCCATGTTGACTTCCTTATCTACAACCTTCTCTCTTATGAAGTGATACTTAACGGATATGTGCTTTTTCTAGAGTTCATCACTGGATTCTTTGATATGTTTATGAAACTTGAATTGTCACAAAGTATTGAGATAGGTACCTTGTATTCCACCTTGATATCTTTAAGAGTTTGCTTCATCCATAGGACTTGAGAACAACATGTTGTTGTTGCCACATACTCTACTTCAATGGTGGATAGAGTGATTGATTCTTGCTTCTTGCTCATCCAGGACACTAACTTGTTTCCCAAGAAGAGTACTCCATGACTGGTGCTTTTCCTATCACCCACACTTCCTTCCCAATCAACATCTATATATGTAGTTAAGATAAAGTCCTTGCTCTTGGAATACCATAGTCCATAGCTAACAGTGCTCTTCATGTATCTAAAGATTCATTTTACTGCATTGACATGTGACTCTCTAGGTGTAGCTTGAAATCTTGCCACTAAACATACTACTTGCATAATATTTGGCCTTGATGCAGTTAAATACAACAAGCTTCCTATCATTGACCTATACATTATCTGATTTGCATTAGGTGATTCATCCAGTTTACTCAACTTACAACTAGTTATCATGGAGGTACTGACTAGTCTACTATCTTCCATGGAAAATTTCATGTGAAGCCCCAAGAAAATGTTAAGTGATGAACTCCCCAGAGTGCTAGTAGATACTTGACATAAGATGCTAAAGATGATCCACAAATGCCAAACAATATTCCTTCCCTTGGGAAGAAACAACACTATAAACGTGTGTAATATGAACTCCCATTCTGAATAGGACTATACAGTAAGTAATATGAATGTATTTTTATGCGGTGCATAATCCAAAGACTAAAGTGATGCCAGTGATGTCTTTGAAATGTTGATGTGAATCTGATACTATTGTAGATGATGATAATTGAGTTGGATATCATCAATGTTTGCACAATTTCTCATGATAAAAGATGATAAAGGTGAGGTAAGAGCAGTATCCAGAGATGATAATGATGTTGCAACTTTAGAAAAGCTATCATCAAATAGGAGATGAATATCCTCAATGCTTTCATCCAAATCTTCAAGTTGGGATTCAACAAATAAAGAAGTTATTTTTGATAGATATGCATCCCAATTTGATGGATCTGGTATGATGATAGGAATTACCTAATGCAAAGAATCTGTGAACTCATGGATGAGTCAACAATTAATTCAAATGTAGCAGCAAGTGATATGAGATATGAGATATGAATGCAAGTCAACAAACTATATTGTTCACCCTCAAATGATGATGTCTCATAACATGTTTGAGTGATACTGGATGATTTTTCTACATGTGATGAAACTAGAGAATTAGGTAAGGCAATACCATGATTGAGAAGAATTTGCTTCATTTCCTTAATTTGATGGAACCAACATTATTTTTTTGTACATCCCTATTCTTTCCACAATATCCACAATTGATTTTGCATTTATTAGGGAGATTTTGTAGAATACTCAAATGGAAGGGGAATATTTGTGAGAAATATGATTATATGAGCCAACAAACTAAAAAGCAGAAAACACCAAGATTGCCCCTTCATTATTTGTTCCCCAAATTGGGAACTTTATAGGAGTGCTTTTACAAATAGTCTAAATGGGATCATTGGAAGCGTTGCAAAAAAACAACCACTTTCACAAAAAATCGAATTCAATTTCGAGCTACGAACAAAAGTTATGAGACTTTCAAAATTTTCACATTTACAAAATAATTGATCCTGCTTACAACAGTAATTTTCAGATTTGTTTGAAAATTATTTTAGTGCAAAATTTTTCTTAAGAAAAAAAAAAGAGTGACTCCGTGTAGCATCAAATTTGACACCCGTTGCCAACCTCGCGCCACACACTAACAAAGATTTCCAAGAACTGCACAGAGATTCCCACACTGAATGAACAGATGTTTCATGGCTGAGCAAGGGTCTTCACAGCTGACTAGGGGTCTTCACAGGGATATTGCGATTGAGCGGATTCACGCCCAATTTTTTCAATTTCGAGCACCACAGAGAACAGATTTAAACGTGCCCTCCTCTACTTGCCAAATCACCACCGTTGGCTACAAATTGTGCCCAATTATGGGTTACAAACAATTTGTTGGCTCCAACAGGGAATCACGACTCCGCAGCCAAAATCACAAGTTTCACGCCTCACAACAGAGGTTTTGTGGGCTTCAAATCATAAATTATGGCCTTTCCAATTAGAAATCGTACCTACTAGACCAAATTCGCGGCCTCCAGATTGAATCGCACCCTGCAACAGAAAAAAAAAAAAAAAACACATCTTTTGGATTCCCACGCGCCTAGAAAAGATAGAGACTGTCGCTGAATCATGTCTCGCAGGGAAAGGCCGAAGCTACAAACAAATTGCAGGGGTAGCAGTAACAAATTGCATCCCAAAAAATGCCAATCTGAGCAGAGCATGCGTCGAACACGGGTTGAAATGCCTTTCCTATAGATTATTATAGAGACAGTTTGACAAAAAAATACAATTAAACGAGTTCACCTTGTAGCCTGCAAAAAACCACATCGAGCTCTGATATCATGAAAGAACCTTGATAATCGAAGATTGAAAGCAAGAACAATGAAACAAGATTGCATAATAGTCGTCCCAATGTACTAGATCAAGGAGGTGTACATAAATAGGAATGAAGGAGGCAACCAACCTCCATGAAATGAGAATAGAATTCCTCAGTCATAGAGTGGTGTCGAGTTGCCTACCAAAAATGTAAGAAGAGGTGTCAAAAGTGAATTGACACCTTTAAGGACACCTATCTATATTGACACCTCGCATGAGAAAGGGTCATTTGACACCTAAGTAGGGTTAAAGCCTATATATATGCAATATATACATTAACAAAATATGTATTTTAATGAATTTTGAAAAGTACAATCTCTAAACACCCCTAAACAACATCCACTCATTATTCCTATTATAAGTATCTATATATCAAATTACAAAGTTCAATTTAGTCTACATACGTGAAATCACTATGCTTATTTTGGCATGGTCATTGGGACCTTGAACATTACCAACTCATATGTTAGACAAACTGTTATGCGGCAATGCCCTAAATCTTAATATATATATATATATATAATTATATAGTATTAAAATCACATATTTGAAAGAAAGACATTTTTAATTAAATTGATAGTTTTAAAGAGCTTGTGATTTTGAAAAATTATACATACAGGACCTGCTAACTAATATGAATTTTTAATAGCATCATAATATAATTTGTGACACCACAATTATTAAAAAAATTTAGAGTTGCGCTTGCAGTTTAGCTTGACATGCATTAATTGTAATTGCTATAGAAAAGGCCATTTTCCAGAGTAATATGCCACATATTTTGAGTTTATCTTTCTTAGTCATAATATAAATAGAAGATGACAATGACATAATTTTTGATTGGCATTAAGATAAAAAGTTTGACAGAATATTTAGAAGTTACAGAAAATTTATAGAAAAATGACCTGAAATATATTTATACTAGAGCTTTACCAAGCTACTGTCGATGTTTGAAGACATTTTCAAGTCCACCTGAGTTATTATCTGACAATTTTAGCATATTTATCCAATAGTCTTTGTCATACTCTATATTCAAGAAATCTGTGGATGTTGGGGATTCTACAATTTCCTCGGACATGTCTCGAAATTGTGTAAGATCGAGGTAAGACTCTGGCGGAATTGATGTTCCATGGGTGTTAATGTTCAGCATAGGAGGAGAAGAAATTTTTTGTTTTGCTTCATCAGATCCATTGTCTGTACTTGAAGGCAATGCCAAGATGGAATCCCCAGAATTGCTTTCCGTTAGAAGAAAGTTATTGTTGGAACCCTGATTAAGCATTTCGGCATTGGATTTTGTTGAACATGGGACGAATTGATCTTCTCCCACAAAGTGTTTATCTAATCTTTCACAATTATATGATAGTAGTTGATGTTGTTCTTGATCTACAAAATCTGATGCCACAGAAGTTGCTACCATCTCATGGGGTTGGAATAAAGACCTTAGTAAATTATGGCCCAGGTGAACATTTCCATCAGTAGCAAGCTTCAACAAGTTTCTGCCTATTCTTGCTTCAACCTCTAAACGGGCAAGGTAAGAAGATGTTAATGGAGATGACAAACGCTTGTATGGCATGGTTTTTCTCAGTCCTTTCTTCAGACGGTTATACCAGCGGTTCTTTATGTCATTCTCTGTCCGCCCTGGCAAGTGCTTCGCTATTTTTGACCACCTGCGCGACTTATCTCTGTCAAGAAAGACTTATCCACAATGCTAATATATGAAATCAATTAATGCTTTTGGTCCAACATTACTTGTTTCCAAGCTTCTCACGGTACTGTAGTATAATTTCATCTTCTTGAGCAGAAAACGTTCCACGCTTTATGCCAGGTCGCAAATAGTTTGTCCAACGCAGCCTACAACTCTTTGCACTCCTCAATAAGCCTGCATCATCATTATACACTATTTATTCGTATTAAATAAACGCATATAATCTAACTCGTAATGGATCATCTTACACATTTTGTGAATACGATCTAAAGTACACCAGAGCTTAAGCCTGGTAATTGGCAAGTAATAATTATAGTGATAGGGGGTGAATAATAATTATAGTTACAATCGTTTTATCATAAGTGTTAGAAACATTGACGTATGATTATTAATTCATATAACTAAACAACATATAATCATTACTGTGGAATACTTAGAATTCAATATGGGCAATTACTTTTATGATGCATGCAATTTGTAAATCAATGAAACTGAATCAATAAAATATGCATTGGAAAAAAATCATTTGGAAGGGTATCAATAGTCTTTTATCAAATTTCATATATCTGAAGTTTTTAAATGGTATGATGGATTTCAACAATTCTTTTGAGTTTCTTTGTATGTGACTGAATAGCTTACAACTATTGTTTCAGCTTCTCGGTGGTTACATCAAACACAAGAGGATTCATTATGTACACAAAGGTCAAAAGTGGTCATTTCAAGTTGATGTTCAATACATATTTTATATGCTCCGATAACCATTCACTTTATCCACCACAAAATTTGCACAATTGATCCAATACATATGCACAAATGCCCTAGTAATCATGCACTATTGGTACCAATAAAGTTGCACAACTCTGCCAATAAAATACTCTTTTCTTTTTGGTAACTATTGGGTATAAAGTGGATAACTATTGGTAAATTTAAATTTTTTTTGTGGAATTTTAATTAGTATGTATCAATGTATGATAATTGGAACATGGAGGATAACTAAGACCTTTCCCTATATAACCTTGTTAGAACAAATATATACAATACAAAAATGTTAATAAAATATTACAATTATACTGAAGTCCCTAACGAAGTGTAATATTAAATACCATTGCTGCCATTAATTTGTTATAACCATTTATTTTGCATCAATTTATGTAAACAAGCAATTCCTTGCTTCAACACGGTCATAATATCACAGGAAAAAGTACCTGCAAGCTTTGGAAGATTACGCCATTTACCATGGCCATACTTGTTTATGTACTCGGTAAGTTTGTGGTCCTCTTCTAGACTCCATGGCCCCTTCTTTACACCATTCTCTTGGCAACAACCTTCATCTCCGACCATATCTCCTCCTTCCTATGCCAATCAACAGAAAGAAAAAAAATGAAAAAGAGCATATCCAGACAATAATTATTCAGAAAACAGTCCGAGCTTGAAACATCTTAATTCGCGAGAAAGTTGTTTTGATCGTGTAAAACAATTAAAGCAGAGCACTGTACTTCTTAAATGGGAGGAAAAGGAACTCCCCAAATCCATCTAAGTGAGGTGCTTGAAACATTTCAAAAACAAATTTTAATTTTTTTGTAACATCTTCGAGATCTAGAATTTACTATCTTTGCATGACTTAATTTGCCATTGCTAGATTTCAAATAAGTATACAGCGGCACTAAAGCAGGATAGCGAATAAATAAATGTCTGCAAAGTTTTAAAGATTTATTGCAGCATGCATGGCTTAATAGGAAGCTTTAGAGAACATACCGTGATATCCACCAGAATGTCAAGCGAAATTCAGCACAGCTGGGCTCTATACGAAATTCTGATTAGACTTTAAAAACGTGAATGAAGATATACATTACCAATTATTTAAGGATATATTCGGATCAAGTAGTGTTTTTTTATGTATAAATTAGAAGAGTTGGTTGGTAGTGCTGATGTAGTGATGCGAATTTTTCTTTGGTCGTCCTTTCTACGGGGTAGACGTAGTCATTCCGTTAGTAGGTGAAGAAAGAAGAAAGAATAACCACAAAATAATAGCATGGCTGCACCTATGTTAGAAGACGCAAATATCAGTTTCTGCAGAAAAAACTTGTGTGGTATACTTAGCGACTTCTTAGAGTTTGTTTACAATGCCAACGCGATGGCTTCCACTAATATAATTGCTTGGAAGTGGACGGTGTGAAGACGATTCGTATGGTGTCACGTCAATTAAGTCATAAGATTTGCGTTGGCACCGATTCTTGCGGAGCTTGAGCATGCAGGGCCCTTCGTACGCCTGGTACATGACTTTTCATCTATTCTGACTACTTCAGATGTCTGCCAAAATATGGTTGGAGGAGAAAACTTATAATATTTCTTAATATCACGTTCCGGAAGACAATCATAATCCTTTGCACACTCGATCCAGTTTCAAGATAAATAAAAAAACAATTTAGAGGATTTGTATCTCCTCCATACGTTACCTTATTTCTCTTATTTATTTTCCGTGAAACGCATTTCATACCAAGATTCGAGATTCGAAACGATTATAAGAACAGACCGTACAGAGAATATTTAAGGTTTTGTAATAATGTCAACGATAACGATTTCAAGGTCGATATAGTGACGCTAGTTATGAAGGATAAAAGAAATATGGTTAGAACTCACAAACCTCTTTCCTCTTTAAAGTTAGAAGTGGCACGCTGATCTTGCAATAGATCAACCAATTTGTAGTTGAATGTTGTTGGGATAGGTGCCATACATTTTAATATTGCAGTATTTTGTTGGGATAAATTTGATTTGGAGTGAGAATTGATATTATTCATAGTTTATATGTTTGCAAGTCTAAGATTCATTAATGTCAGGGATGGATGTTGGTAGTTATAATTGACAATTTGTAAGATGTGTAAGAGTTGTCAAGAAAGAAAGAGTGTGATGGCAAAGAATTAATTGTGGATTTGAAGAAAATCATGGAGCAATTATAGAAAAGGTAAGATAAGATTGCACCCAAGATTGATAGTGATAAATTTATATTTTTAGTCAAATAACTAATCTTGATTTGGGCATATGGAAGTTATGCCTTGATATAGATGCCTAAATTAGCTAGTAATTTCTAACACATAGATTTAGAAAATTTTAATGGGGTGATCCCACAATAGTGGTTTACAATTTTTAGTCAAACTGGACATTGAAATAATTTTTTTTAACTAAATCTTCACTTTCGGGCACCTATAGTTGCTAAACCATGAGGAATTTGAAGATGATGCAAACTTGGGTTTCGTGACATTTTGTCTGTTGATTCTAAATATATTTTTCTCAAAAGTTTTTTAATCAGATTGCATTTCTTTTTCCATCTCCCTCGAAAACTAGTTTTTTTCATAAAACAACGTTTTTGAAAAGTGACGCTCATCATATAATGCATAACTTTTTTCCATGATGGATAAAATTCTAATTCTTTCAAATTTAGATTTGTAACTTATATATCTAGTGCTTCCACTTGGTTAGATAGTCTTTTATTGAATATTTTTTCTTGAATCAAGTTTCAAAGTCAAACTAATTACAATTCAGATATAGTGCAACTATATAATGCACAACTTTTTATTTGTATGTATTGAAATTCAATTTTATTTTATTTTTGTTGGATCAAGGACTCCAATATCTAGTGCACTCATATTTTTCAAATTTTTTTTTGATAATCTTCTATTTTTCCACATGTGCAAAATAGAGAGCTTCATTTTTGGTGAAAACCCTATATTTAATAAAAATAAAAAACAAATAGATAATTAAATCAAAACATATTAAAATTATATTCATTGGATAGCTTGTTATGAGGGCTACCTGATACCACTTGGGTTTGTGAAGTCTCCTCTATTTTCATCCTCAAATCGAGCTTCAAAGTGCAAAATTTTGGACATTTTTGGTGGCCAAGGGGGAGAAGGGGGAAAAGGGTGGTTTGGTCGAACCTAAAAAATATGTTCGATCAAATAAGGGTTTGACCGAACCATGGTTCAATTGAACCTGTTCAAAATAATATTAAAAATTCAATGGCGGGTTGGTTCAAGCGGACTCTTAACCGACGTCCGCTCGAACCCCCTTGCCATGAATCCATTTTATTTTATTTTTTCCCATTTTTCTAATAGTTTTATTTTATAATATATAATATTAATTGTATAATATATAATATTAATTGTATAATATATAATATTAATTATATAATATATAATAATTAAATACTTTTTAAATCTCTATAATATAAATTATATCTATATAATAGTTATTAATAATACATAAATCATATATATTATTAATAATTATAAATAATATACTATATACTTATATATTATTAATAATGATAAATAATAAATTATATACTTATATAGGCACTAGTTGTATGCTTCTAGTAGGGCATCTTAGCAACTTATAACAAGTAGAGAGGTGGAAAGAAGGATTAAGTCTCCAAATCTATGGCAACATGAATGAGTTTGAAGTTCATAATAACATATGACCTATGATGATTATAGATGCATACAAATTATTTCATGCATTTGGTGGATTTAGTCCACCATAAAATACAACCATTTTGAGAAGTTGGTGGAGGTTTCACATGGATTTTTTGGTGTGATATTATATATGAAAGTGGAGAAGAAATAAGAAAAATTTGTAGTTTCTTCACCTCATTCTTCTTGAAATTTTAGAGTATTTCAAAGGCATAGTATTCTTTAAATTCTCCATTGGAATTGAATAGCAACTCACAAAAAATAAGAAATATTGAGAGCATTATATCTCTATTAGTTATCTTAATTACATGTTCAAATGAATTATAGGGGTATATGAAGGGAGTGGGAGAGAGATAAAGTGTATAGGGTTAATAGTAGAGGTAGAGGGTTTAAGGGTAGAGGGTAGAGGGTTTAAGGCTTAAGGATCGAGGGTACAAGGGTTTAGGGTTTAAGGGTTAAGGGTAGAGGGGAGAGAGGGAGAGGGGGTAGGAAGGAGAGACTTGAGAGAGAGAGGGAGGGAGGGAGAGAGAGATAGAGTGTAGAGGCTTTAAGACCCATTTAGGGTTTAAGGGTTAAGGATAGAGGGTAGAGGGGAGCTCAAGATAGGAGTGGGTGAGTGAGAGAGAGAGAGGGTAGGAGGGAGATACTTGAGAGAGAGAGAGGGAGTGGGAGAGAGATAGGGTGTATAGGGTTAAGATTAGAGGGTAGAGGGTTTAAGGGTTTAGAGTAGAGGGTATAGGGTTTAATGGTGTAAGGTTAGAGGGTAGAGGATAGAGGGTTTTAAGGTTTAAGGGTTAAGGGTTAAGGGTATAGGGTAGAGGGTTTAAGGGTTTGAGGCTTAAGGGTAGAGGGTACAAGGGTTTAGGTTTCAAGGGTTAAGAGTAGAGGGGAGAGAGGGAGAGAGGGTAGGAGGGAGAGACTTGAGAGAGAGAGGGAGGGAGTGGGAGAGAGATAGAGGGTATAGGGTTTAAGACTCATTTGGGGTTTAAGGGTTAAGGGTAGAGGGTAGAGGGGAGCTCTAGATAGGAGTGAGAGAGAGAGATATATATAGAGACCAAAGAGAGGGAGAGGGTAGGAGGTAGAGACTTGAGAGAGAGAGAGGGAGGGAGTGGGAGAGAGATAGAGGGTATAGGGTTAAGAGTAGAGGGTAGAGGGTTCAAGTGTCTAGGCTAGAGGGTATAAGATTTTATGTAAGGGTAATGGGTAAAGGATAGAGGGTTTTAAGGTTTACGGGTTAAGGGTAGAGGGTAGGAGGTAGAGGGCAAGCTGCCATTGCCTATGTCATGGGTAGAGGGGAGCTCTAGATATAAGGAACTCTGAGTGAGTGGAGCATGAGAGAGACTTGAGAGAGGAGAGGGCAGGAGGAGAGACTCTGAGAGAGAGAGAGAGAGGAGGAGGAGAGAGATAGAGGCAGGGCTTCCAAATTCCCATGTCACAGAGTATCCAAGACATGGCTCTGGAAGGTGCAAGGGCCAGAGGGTAGAGGACAGAGGTCTTGCTGGCCTAATGCTTCATGGCTTCTAAGGCCAAGGGCAGAGGGTAGGAGGGTAGAGGGTTAAGTAGAGGGGAGAGAGACAGCAGGAGAGAGAGAGAGAGAGAGAGAGTTGAGGGAGGGAGAGGGGGTAGGAGGGAGAGACTTGAGAGAGAGAGAGGGGGGTGTGAGTGGGAGAGAGATAGAGGGTAGATGGAACAAGGGTTTAGGGTTTAAGGGTTAAGGGTAGAGGGGAGAGAGGGAGTCGCATAGAAGTCACATAAATATTGATTTGGCAACTAGATGGGAACATTCTATTTCCATTTGTAGTATTTTTTGTGAATTAAATTGATGGAAACTTTATTTTTTTATTTCCATTGATTTATGTTTTAAATTTGTGTGCAAAAAATTTATAATTAGATAATACTTAATTTTAAAATACATAATTTCCCATGGAACAATTCCATCGAATAAATATTGTAGACATGCAAAATTAACATTCTGCATTTGATCAGGTTCATTCATCAACTGAACTAGATTTCACATTAGGTTCACCTTCATTCATTTAGCAAGTAATTTCATTAATCTCCATTTCGTAAGGTCATTTAAAATCAAATAAACATTATCATCAACCTTTTAATAAATCAAACATCCATTTAAATCAAATCCTAAATCATATTCCATCATTTTCTGATTTAAATAAGTCAAATATCAAAGTCCTAAAAGTCAAACTCACCTAATCATCATTAAACTAATATAATAATCATTAATTTAATCTAACCCTGATTAAATGCTAATCTCACCCACTTGCATCCTCTAGATATCTCCACTTGCACAAATAAATCATTTTATTGAATTATTAAAACCCTCATTTTCCCTCAACATGACAAGTTGATTTGTCCCTCCAACATTGCATTTATTGCTATTTTTCTTGTCCCCCTCTCAAAATTTATTGCCAAATTTGAATTCAAATTCTCCCTCTCATGGGCACTCTTCCCAAATTTTGCACATCCATTGGCCTATCATCACTTGACAAGTGGCCTATTCTCATTGGTGGATCTTTAGTCCCACATTCATCATCTTGGCCAATCTCTCATCAATAAAATCTATAAAAGAAAGCCTTCATCCTCATTCATCGATCCACAAATTTTATGCAAGGTTACTCTCTTAATTTGAGAACTCATCTTGCTCATCATCTCCATTGCATTTACATCACACTGAGCTTTGATCAAGGATTGGGAAAGGGTCACTAGCACATGTGACACCAATCCACTATGGAATAGGTAACTTGTGGTTGCTTTCATAATACTTTTAGTTTTCTTTCATCCTTTGTTGCATTTTGAAGTATTTGCAAGGTATTTCATAGGAGCATTTTGATGGATTTGTGAAATACTAACCCATGTTTGAGATATTAATATTTGCAGATTTAAATGATGCTCATAGTTTGGCACTAGAAGGAGGGCTTTCCAACATTTATTTATATGCATTTGTTTCATGTTTTCTAGATTTTATGCATAAATAGCTCACTGGTTTGACGTCTTTATCTGTTCATATTGGGTAGTTCAATGATAAATACAGGTAGATTGTTAAGTGTGCCAGTTCATTATCTTGGCAATAATAAGTCCTTAACATATTAGCAAGCCAAGAGCATGGTTTTATACATCATAAGAGATAAGTCTGGTCTCAGTCAGAAGATTTGTAGTTTGATTTGCAGCTAGTAAAGTTGTACAATATCATGTGATTAGATTAAAACCATGCTTACGAAAGA